>BSSO01004069.1:0-15184 GCA_030267885.1 Mesembryanthemum crystallinum
ATAGAATAGAAAGAGGGGTTGGGGGAAGGGGGGGGGGGGTGGGGAGGGAAGAGAATGGATTGTGGTTGTTGGGGGTGGCTTTGATGGCCTCAATTTGGTTATGGAATACAGCTACAGACCATTGGAGATGGTTATGGACCTTATAACCTGTCTTGTTGTGCATCGAGTCATGTTTGCCATGTTTCCACTTGACCTAGATACACGACCCAAAGCATTATGTGCCTGTTCTTTTATAATTGTTTTCGTGTTAAAATTTCTGACTCATGAAACAATGCCTTAAGCCATGCACGACTCTATGTGCATTATATCTTTAACAATTTAACATAGTTTTATTGAACTTCACTGTACATCGTTGATATTAGTCCAAGAAAATTGTATATCTTTAGGGTCAAGGAAATTTTACAACCTTGATGAGTTGTGGTCCTCTGTAGAAGCTATCTTTTGCTGAATTAAACTGACGAAGGAACACCATGATAAATTTAGCCCGAAAAGAATCTTTAAGAATGAAAAAATTGTGTCCAAAAAGAAGCCAAAAAATGTGAATTGAGCATTTGATGACATGTTTAGTCCATATGGTCAGCAGGTGAATTTTTTATTTTTTTTAATCATGTCAGTTGGTCAATATTTGAAAATCTGATAATTCCAGCAGTAGAACCTCGAAATTNGTGTTATGGGTACACCAGTTTTTGTGTCTATCTCTCTCCTCTTTCTTTACTTGCATTCCCAAAACACTCCCCTTTTTCTAGGTGACCCCCACTGGCCCTACTTCTCCTCTCACACAAACACAATATCATATCAGTACGCATGATATATTAGGCGGACAGTAAAATTTTAGTACTGATGACCTATAAACTTGTACCGGTGATTTATAAACTGGTATTAATGACCAAAAAACTAGTGTCATCTTTTTTTTTTTTTTTTTTTTCACCTAGTACTATTTTTGCTTACACAGTAGTACTTTTTGCTTACCTAGTACTCGCCCGATGTAAGAAACCGCCTTATAGGAGACATACCTTTACAAAAATAGGTGTTTACCCACGCATGGACAAACCTTGTGTATGGGTATTTCTCTAGTTGGTATTCTGTTATAACCTGCCATTAATGTCGAATCAGTAATGTTGGACCAAAAGAAAAAGAACCTTTTGCTGCGCCCAGACATGCAAATACAAAACAGCGTGTCATGTTAACAGTACAAATTAATGTCAGGCCAGATTTTCTTTTTCTAATTTGGATACCTTCTTCGCAGTGTCGCGTAGATCTAGAAAAAACCAGGCTTCTGGTTTTGGAAGCTGCTGACCAACTTGATCGGCTTGGAAACAAAGAGGCTCGTGGGATCATAGCAATGGCAAAGGTAATGTGTAGTAACTGTAACTTCCGCCTTCGAATCTTCATCCCTTTTCCCATCCCTTGCCTCCCACCCTTGAAAAAAGGAGGTATAACTGGAATGAAAATGTTCCTGTTTATACACTGGCAACCTTTGTTTCTTATGAATCTAGGTTTCACATCATAGCTTTCATGTCTTTTATATGTAGGTAGCTGCTCCAGCTATGGCGCTGAAGGTGCTTGACAAGGCTATGCAAGTGCATGGAGCTCTAGGATTATCATCTGATTCTGTTCTGTCGCATCTCTGGGCTACAGCAAGGACGCTAAGAATTGCTGATGGCCCAGATGAAGTTCACTTGGGTACTATTGCCAAATTGGAACTGCGAAAATCCAGGCTCTGAGAGCTCGTGAGTTCAGAAACTGAAAGTTTCTTGTGTTCCCCCAGCTATGCAGCGTATTAAATGATTGAAATGCCTCCAAGATACATATTGTGACTGGTAATAAGAGTATCAAACTTCTTGTGCATGTTACATCATCAAATACAAGCAGACTAAACAAAAAAGTTGAGTTAAATGTGAGATTAATAGATGATGTTTACCACAACAGTCCACAGAATTTCTTTCCCTGATGTTTCGCGGCTTGAAAAGTCTGATGGTTATATTGTACATAGAATTCTTTTTATTTTTGAACTTTCAATTGAAATAGGTTTCACAAACTTCAGTCTTTGGATTGTATTAGTACTTATATATCGAAAAATTCAGTGTTTTGAAACGACGGTTAGATGGTCCCTCTTTCCTTTCATTCCCCCCACCCCGCGGTTCAAAAAGAGGGCAGCAACTTGGTTAGAGTTAAAGTTCCAGCTACTTAGTTTCGACTTCAAAACAAAATAGCTAGTTTATTGGCCGTCTTGAACAGTCATATTAATGCTCACTTCTGACATCCTTGGAACTGTTGAGAAAAGTTCCCCGAATTCGCTTTGAAATAGAATGTTGGTAAGTTGATGATCTGTACTGTTGATGTTGATGCATTGCACTGCCATTGCTGGGTCAGAATAGTTGATAACTTGTGGTCACTTATTCTGATCCACTTCAATTGAGAATCTCATTGCCTGAAGCTCAACTGTTAAAACATTATGTGCAGTGTGCACCCATCTTCAAGCAGGACTATAATGCTTGGAATGAATTGATCACTTTTTTCTTTGCCACCCCTCTACCCCCTATAGGATCCAAATCAGAAAAAAGAGAAGTGTTGCCCAAGCCATTTATTTATGATTTAAAATCACCCCTATTACTTTAACATCACCCTTAGTTTGTTAATCTCAAGTCACCCCATAATGCTTTAAAGTCATCTCTAAACTTTTCTAATTTACCCTAGATTGACTTAAATTCACCGTGTATATGGATTTAAAATGCAATAATACTCCGTCTCAAAATCTCCTTGTGGTTTACTGTTTGGCATAGATTTTAATGGAGTGTTGAAATGACCCAATTACCCTTTCCAGTCGCTTTTATTGTGTTGTGAGTATTCCGTGGCTTTTCATATAATGGCAAGGGCAAACTTGTCAATTTGGTGTAAAAAAAAGACCGAAAATAGAATCCATCAGGAGATTGTGAATCGAACCAAAATGGCAATCATAAGAAGATTTTGAGACGGACGGAGTATATGGTTTACTTTCAAATCACCCCTTTTTTCTTAAGAAGTCACTCTTTAATCTCAAAAATTAACACATACTGTATTACTTTGAGATGAGCAACTCAGTCGCCCATCTAAAGCATTAGTCTGTTTCACCCCTTTTCTTATCTACATGTTCATAACATGAGTACAAACACTACAAAGTAGTTAACTTTGTTACAAAATTTGTTACAACCTTGTAAACTGATAGTTGATATTAACAAAACAAGACGAACTAAAACTGAAGGAATTCATTGTGGGCAGTGATATATCAAAATAGTATTATAGTAGTATGTGTTAATAACAACACCCATTTCTTCTATATATTAAAAGCGGTGGTTTTCATAGCACAAATTTGTTGTGCCTTGGGTACTAACCTTTGCTTTGGGCTGCCAATACACTTAATATCTACTTGGATATTTGCCTGTTGGCTGTAATATTTGATTTTCTTATTCTTACCCATGTACATTTATAATACCAAGTGTCATAATAACAATACTAATGAGACCCCGTTCACTCCCTACAAATATATACTCTTCATTATAATAATGGTTTCTTTTTCTTTATCTCTCTACCTCAATTTTAAACCTGTTTAAGCAACAAGCTGAAATGAATAAGCCCGTTTAGTAAAATGATTAGATTATAAATTATGATTTTGAATTGAATGGAAAATTTTTAACCATCCTTAGCATATTTCAGTTGTTCTTATTATATTTATTTTCTTTTTCTAAATATTTAATTAGATAAATCAACTAAATGGGTTAAGTAGTTTTGCATGATATTAACACCATTATTATCAGGGTCGGGTTTGAAAGGTATTTGACCCGTTTATTCTCAACACGAAAACTAGACAACCAGACTAAAATTCTTATATTATCGACAATTGTGAATAAACGATAGAACATCGTGTTATAACGCCACATATCTCGGGTATTCCACGAATAAATTCGTATAAGTGCTCCCCAGGAGGCTTGAACCCGTGACCTGGTGTATAAGCCAAAGCTTATTTACCAGTGGGCCAACACCTATTTAGTTATATTTAAACTAATTTAGCCAGTGCATAATGTATGAACCTTGTCAACTAGTGATTTGTAAAGCAATAATAAGGCAACAAAATCACATGTATCTTACATTTTCTAAGTACCAATGGATAGTACTATCAAACCATTTGCGTGAATATAAATTTCAATGGCATATGGCATAGTTATTCTCTATCCTACATTTGGACAGTCAGATTAATATACTCATTCATCAATTCTCTCTCCAACTCTGACTCTGTCCTAATGATCTGGATATTTCTCGCTTACAGGCTTATAAAAGTACTTATAGTACTAGTACTTTGTATTCAGGACACTGTAAGGGACACAAATTCTGGGTTACTTAGGCGCAGCAAGTAAGCATTCTTGTTATTAGTAACTTATTCAGGACACTCCTCTTCTTTTGTTCTTCTTCTTCTTCTTTTCTTTCTTTCTTTTTTTTTTTTTTTTTTTTNGTGGGGTCAGCTACAAACTGTAGCTGGATGATCAAGAGTTTTCATGCCCTTTATTCTTGCGTTCAAAGTTTCACTCTTTAATTAACTAGTTTATGGTTTATTTTGGTAAATTTTAATCAAATTCATATGGGAATGAAACTGGGTATTCTGGGTCCTGCTAGAATATATGGGTTTGTAGTTTCTCTTCAATCACAATAAGTTTTTCTTGTATTCTTCATTGTTAGATAATCATTCATTTCATTAAATCAATTGTATCAATTGTCGTTACTTGTGTTTTTATGACCCAGTGATTATGTGCTATAATGACTCGCTGGATAATTTTGCTATGATATGATTGAGGGCTGTTCTTTTCAACTCATTGTCATGAGTTTTAGTTCAGTTCAGTCGCAATAAGTTCAATTATTAATTTACGTTGACGGTCCCCTCCCCCCTCTTCAGTGTGAACTTGTTTTAGTATGTGACTATGGGGTCTTTTATAAGTAGTTTTGATTATGAAGTGGATTGTTAATTTACTCTGATAATTATTTATATTAACCTATGTAAATGCATCCAACGTTGTTGATTGTAGCTTATAACTAAGTGATTAATGCTTGTCAGAATTAGTGTGATTGCTTTAATAGGTGAATTGTTGATGATTTGAGTTCAGATTACTTATAAGCTTACCGTGTGTGAAGATGGAGAGGAAAGGAGAGATCAGGGTGGGGGAGTAGGCTGGCATAAATATGAAAAAACTGTGGCAAAAAAGGCCGATTTACATTTGCATCCGTGTTTGATATCTCATTCCTGTCGTAGGCATTCCCCTTAGGCAAAGTATAGGCATATAGGTTTCAATAGGGGAAATTAGTGTGCAGACAATCAGGAGATCAAGTGCAAACCCCCTTTGGTAGAGTGTGATATTTCATACATGAAGATACTTTACTTTGACAGTTGAATGCTAGGTGGGTGGACTTCTTGAGGGACCAGGTGGAATCTAGCATATATGATATCAAATAGCTACTTTACATTGTTTGGATTTACATTGTTTGGGGGTGCTCTTTTTATGGGGATTAGTTCTTACTTGTTTTTTTTTTTTTTTTTGGATGTGAACTCTTTTTGGTGTTTGTATTTGTTCTTCTTCTTACTAGTCGTCTAGCACATGATTTGGTGAATGTTCTTTTACCCTTCCTAGAAGATGGAGAGAGTATGAGAGAGTATTCACTTTGGTGCTTATACTAGTTTATCAGAGTAGTAACATTCGTTTCACTTATCGGGGGAGAAAAAATCCCATTCCTGTCATTCTCTTATGTGTCTATCTTGGTTCTGCAATTAGTTGTTTTCATGAGGAAGTATTTGCACTTGGGACTACTTGTTAAGGGAACTGCTTGAGAAACCTGGCTTGCTTTGTTTTCCTGTTGCGTTTTGGCATGTTCAATATCTGCTATCAAATTTCCATTGTTCTTTTGGTACACAGATTGGGGACTCGATATCATTTTGTTCTGTTTTGTTATTAGTAGCTCATTTGAAACGACAACCACCCAGGAATGCTCTTAACTAGGGTAGGGTTTGGGAGGTCAGATGTATGCATTCTTATGTTTAAATAGTAGATATTGTTTCCAATAGATATTGATTGCCACCTTGCCTCTAACTAGTAACTTATAAGTAAGATCTTAGAAAGGATGGATATTGATTGCTACTTTGCCTCTTTTTAGCTTTCGCCTTTCCAAGTCATATACACTTGGAAGCTTGTTTTTCTCCCCAGGGATGTTGTTTTAGCTTCTTAAAAACTTTAAAATAGGAAGGTGGAGGGGCTGTTGTGTGGGAAAGTAGGAGTATAAGCTCAAAATTTTAACAAGCTAGGCTAAACATATACTTAATCCCCGTTTCATTTTTTTCATTTTTCACTTTTTACTGGTTATGTTTTGCACATTTGTGCCTGAAAAGATAGAGGTTCGAATCAAATCTGTTGTGGCATGTCTAAATTTGAGATTCAGTGTATCTCGTGTACTCATTCATGTTTCTCATGCTTGTTATCTGTGATTGATGCTGTTGCCCAAATTTTTGATGTCTTCATCTGTCATTTCTTTCCTGTTCAGCTGCAATATTAACTGAGCTTATGTATGTTTCTATGCATTTAATCTTCCCTCATTTGATATTAGATTTATGTTACCTTTTGCTTCTAGATTTATTCAACACTACCTAGTACAATGCTCGACAATGAAGACAAGGCCTTGAAGAGTATGCTTCATACATTTGGTTCTAAGTTCTCTCTTGAAGACATAGCTTCTGCTTTTTGTAGAGCAAGAGGAGATGTTCACATTGCTGGTGAGCTTCTTTGTGGAAAGAGGACAAGCTCATCTGATATTAATGTATCTAATGGTTTCGTGAAAAGTAAAACTTCTTCGAAACTTTATAATGACTTTAGTAAGCCACTCTATGCTAATGGGAATGGTGATTGTAAAGCATTAAGATTGAAAAGTAATCCTGTTTCAACTGTACTTGGAAACCCTTACATGTGCCGTGCTTGGATGAATGTAAATCCTTATGGAACAAAACCATTAGAAATAGAGGCAAGCAAGTTCTCAGGATTTGTATATTCTTCTGGAGATCATCTCCTATCACAAAAAGACTATAGTGATGCTAGTTTGAACAAGGAAATCGAAAACTATCTCTTTGGAATTCTTGGACAAGGTTTTCAACTTGAAAGGAGTGCTATTCGTGAAGTCTTAGGTAAAACTTTGACATCCATATTATGTAGACTACTTGAAGCTTATTTAATTTTTTTAAGATATTCTCGATCACTAATCTCATTTATCCTATTACTTTAACATTCTTACCTTTCTCTAAATTCCTAGTGCTGCCAGCTTTTTAGACAAATAAGTTGAATATGAGTGTCTTTTGTGTGAAACTACTAACAAGTTTAAATTAAAAACCAGGTCAGTGTGGATATGACATGAAGGAGGTATGGTTTAATACTCCTGTTGCTTGTAGCTTCATTCTTCTTGTTTATTTTGGTTGCCCTTTATTTTTATTTTTTTCAGCAAAGGCTATCTATCAGCACACCCTAATTTTCAAGGCCTCATGGATTAGATTGACCCTGATACTTCTCTGGTGGACTATAGTAGGTGTACTATTAAGCACTAAAGATTTTCCTGTTCATTGATAATTACATAGTTTTTGGAATAAAATTCAGTTATAATTGATAGTTCTAACGGAGTCGGTCATAATAGCCATTTTTATCTCTAGAACCACTTACACCAGCATGTCTCAAAATTGACAATTTGACATATATTGAATGTGATGGTGAAATCAACTTTGCAACCACAATGATAACACCAGTACCCAATGTCTTAATATTCAGCCTATTGCTGACATTTGTTGTTGGCTCTGCTCTTAGTTACATAGTCACTACCTGTTTGTTCATTTATTATGTAATTGGTTGAGAATCTTCACACCAATTTCCACATTTCGCATTGAAGCACTTGTATTCATTTGCATTGAACGTTGCAGAGCATGGAGGCATTGTTGGATCTTGCAGCTGTAACTCTTGACAGAAGGAATGAATTTGACGACGTAAGTATGTCAACCAGGATATGTCTGCTTTATTTGTTGTGGTATTACTTTCACAGTTGGAGGTTCAGCCTTCTTTTGACATCATCCTAATTGACTTTAGAGGGACAAGGTCAACTGAATGGCGCCTTTTNTATGAGAGTTTTTGTTATTTTCTAATATACATATTAACTTAATTTGCTTACAATCTACAGGGTAGTAATATTAAATCAAACTCAGAAACACTATCATCTCAGAACCATGTTCCAAAACAAATATGTGATAAGAGGTCTACTCTTAATCTTTCCATCACCAACTTGCTGAAAACAATTAATTGGTGTATCTATCTTATATATAGGAATGTCTTATCAGGGAATTAATCTTGTGCATGTTCTAATACTAGCCGGCCCCCAAACAAACGATAAAAAACGTAAAAAGAAAAACAAAGAAGAAATAAGGGTTTTTCTTTTTAGTGACATACATTGAATTCTGTCTGTTCTGCTTCCTGTAGTCCTAGCAGAAGCATGGGCACCAACGGGATTTTTTCAAGGAAAATTAAAGAGAGATATGAGCATCAAAACGAAGTTTTGAATGCATCGCTTCATGATCCTGAGCAGCAAATATTTGTTAATAGACAAGGTCAGTGCTCTATTTTGAATCTCTAAATCTGTCATTCTTCTCTATGACTGTTAGATGAAATCTCTGAGGAATAGGATTTGTCTTCTTTGTGAAGATTAAATAATACGAGATTAGTTGGACACTGGTGTGTGGAAAATGATCACTTGCGTGACTGTTTAAACCAACTTTACCATAGAGATTTGGCTTTGAAAAGGAACACAGAAGGAAAAGGAAAATAATTACATAATAAACAATGCACTTGTAAGAAAGAGTTCATTGGTCTCTCCAGCTTTTGTTGCATTCAGTAGTCTGTCTTTTTTTCTTTCCCAGAGCTTGTCATCTTCCTGTCAAATTTTTGGTTGTGTTCTCTTTCTTTTTTAATTCTTCATTATCTAGTTCTCAAACCTTACGTCTTATTAATGTAAAAATTGGTAACTGATCAGGTTCTAGGTGTATTTATGTATGGGCGTGAACATGCATGTCTGGGGGTATTGGACTTGAGATTTGATCTTTTGATGTTTATGTATGGTCCCAGTTTTCTTTCGGACACCTGTATTTGATCCTGTGGAGGATTCACAAAACACCTGCCAATGGTAGTTGAGTGATCTTCTCGAGAAAGCTGAAAACAACCAAGCTATACATCCCGGTGATAGGGATAATCAGGTTGTTTATCTTCAGTTGCTTACCTCAGAGTGCACAACAGGGCTGTGACTACAAGACATGAATCCAAACTGAAGTTGTTGAGAGAAACATGAATATGATACGACGCAAACACATTGTTTTAGAAAAGCCTCATTAATTGATACTCTGGTGATGAATGGGCTATTTCCTGGAGTTTCCCAACAAAGGATATATCATATTAATGGCCTTTGACAAAGCTATTTACTTCATTTTTTGACCTCCAGCAGTATGTTCAATGTTCTTATTATTACATGATATCCTTTTACAGATGAAGCTGTAGAGGGTAGCTATGAATTCCTCCGCAAAGCTGTTAAGGAATATCGTGTTGCAATGAAGGAATACTACAAAGCTGTAAGTTTCCGTGTTAAATAATTGACAGCCTTGAAATTAGAGGCGCAGTTAATGTGCATGTGCAAAAATGCATATATTTTATTATCACCGAAGTTAGATCTTAAGCCATGAGTTTTCTATTAGGCTGCAGAAGCTGTTGCCAGAAGTGATCGTGCTCGAGCAGGCATACTTCTGGAGAAGGTTGGTATTCTTCCCTTGGCATTTTACAGGATAATTTTTTTTTTGTTACGTTGGTTGTTGGTGTAGCCAATATATGTTGAGGCTCATCTCTGTTGCAAAAGGTTTAACTTTGACTCAATTTTGATCTTTACATTAGATAATGCATTCAGCATTCACTCGATAAAACTTGTTACAGGTTGCAGCAGCTATATATACTAGGCAGTATCTGATGTCATAACATTGGTATTCTAAAGATTTGATTACTTAATTTCTTATTCGTTTGTTAAATACTTCACTTAACAATTCCTGGCATAAGTTTTTGGAAGGATTGCAGTGGCGGATCCAGATATGTACTTTAGAGGGTGCACTTCTTTGATAAGTGGGACACTTTCTTTGTCCCACTTACTTTTACTGAGTAGAAACAGTAGATCTTGTCTTATGTTTGATATTATGTAATATGTTACTATGTGCTAGGGTGGAGTCTCAAGAGAGGAACCCTTCCTAGAAGGTGGCCTCTCCCTCCCCCTCCCCCTCGTGTTTGTGTTGCTAGTCCCTTTTGGTAATATAACTATTTACTTTTTACCCAAAAAAGGGTTTTTATGTTATATTTCTGGGAATATGCATCCACTCTTGAAGGACAAGTGTTAATCTCTTTGAAGTGTTGGCTAAATTTTCGTATAAAATTGGACATGCCACTTCATTTTCAAATGGTGGGGGCTTCAACAATGCCTTTAGTATGATGCATGGCGGTGGCCGGGGTAAAATGAAAACTTGAAGTTCTATGTGACAACTGATGATTGGTACCAGGTGGTTTCTTACTATAGGGACAGTTCTTTTCCAACAAAGCTCGTGAAGCCAACGACGAATCTGCTCGAAAGATTTTTGAGACTAGGTTCGTTTTCTGCTGAATATAGGTGTTTGGCATGTATGCATTACCTTTCCTAACATTCAATTATTTCAGTATCAAAGAAGAAGAAATAAAAGATGAAATGTGTCTTGACTTGCAACATCACGATGCCAAAGAAGCAATACGTCTTCTTAGATGCCACCTTTGCTCACTCTCTGGCATTCCATGTAAGTTACCACTCTGCATTTGTACTTCATTTTCTACTCACTCTATTTTTCTGCATTATGACCAACTTGGATGTTTTTTCCTTGTCAGCGATTAGGAATCTCAAAATCATCCTTGGGACTGGAGAGAAAGATGTTGAAAAACGCAAGCGATTGGTAATCCTTAACTGACTGCAGCTCTACTGGAGCATTTTGCTTGGCCTAAATTTTGCGTAGTTCATATTTTTTCAAAGTTAATTGCGCTGTGAAATAATATCTTCCAATGGATTATTGATTTATGAAAGCTTTTTTTTTATGAACTATTAGCTGATATGCCTAATATTTTATTGTAGAGGATTAGAAGCACTTTGTGTTGCATTGGTTTGATCACTAATTTGTACTCCCGTCAAATAAGTGTACATAGTAATGTAATAAGAACTTAAAATGACTCTAGTACCCTTCATTTTTTCTATTCGAATGAGAGATGCATTGAAGATTTGGAAGGTAAAATAGGGAAGGTAAACTAATAATTGCGTTGAACATGTAAATTGATCGGAGACAGTATCATGTTAAAGCTAATTGAATGCTGCCTTGAGGTATGTTGGAGTAAGATACGATGTCTTATGATTTTTAATAACGGATCTTGTGTCATAGCAGAGATATATATACAATGCTAAATGATTTGGATGCATTCTTTTGTAATTTATCAATTACAAATGTGAACCCTGTTCTTTGTTTCTTTTACAAGGAAATATTGTTTGCACTATGAGCACATTGTGTGTCAATTGAGCTGTTAAATGCATATTGCTTGATCATCCTTCCATTTCTTTTGATGAATGATGAACTAAGGTTAGGATTTAGGAAGATGTAACATCTTCCCCTCATTTGTTTGACAGGTTAAAAAGCTACTACAGAGGGAAGCTATTAAGTGGATTGAGGACGAGAACTTGGGAACGATACTGGTACGCTTGGATGAAATAAACCCAGATTGCCTGAGCTTTACTCAGAAATTAGCGAGGGTGCATGATCTTTAGAAGATAATTATTTGGAAGTTCCTCACGGAGATGAGAAGACCTAATTCCATTATTTTAATTTTTATGAGTATTTGGGAAGTTCAGAGATCCGATTTGTTTTTTTTTGGTATGGTTTCATCCTTGGTTTTGAATTCATGGGAAAAGTTGCCTTTGGTATGGTTTCATCCTCAATTCTTGTGCATTTAAAATGATATATAAGGCAGTTGATGCTCAATCAAGTTCCTCAAGATAGGCATTGAAGTATACCTTAGGGCTCATTATAATGATTGTTGTAAGTTGAAATGGGAGTATAGTACAATGTAACATTTTTATGTTTACTTCTTGACAGTGGCAAAGATCACATTTTCGTTTTTACTATCTTTCCTTCAACTTAAAAAATCGTCGTAGTAATAGAAGAAAACTTACTGTTATAAAATATGTTGGAAACATTATCAGTTTGGGTGAAACTAAAGTAGTTTTACCAAAGCCAAAAAAACCATATTCATGATGGATTTGGTTGAAACCAATTAAATTTAGGTGAATTAAAGTGCATTTGGTTTCTACTAAACATGGTAGTACAGTATATAATTTACCTGAATTGTGTAGCTAAAGCTAGTTAGAACAATATTCTTACCTTCTAGTAATTGTGTGAATTTACAGCCATGGTATCAGATATCGGCCGATACGCAACGTATCAGCCATTACGTATCGGTTTTTGAGTTTGCCGAAACGCTACATACCGTTATATCAAGGGGTATTTAAAAAGGCCGTTACATGGCCGATATGATCGTTACATAGCCCAATACGATTGTTACATGGCCGATATGGTTGATAAATAGCCGATAATTGGCCGATATAACCGATAAATTGCCGATACAATTGATATGGCCGGTACTAAAATTCACCTAGCGACAAGCATGATCCGATACGGAAGACCCGTATCAGTCCGCTTCCGTGATGTCGCAATCGCGACTGATATCGCGTTTTCGAACCATTGTTACAGCTATAGCTAATCTTACCAAACATAGAATGTCGTTGTTAATTGTAGTAGAGATGTTGTGGTTGTCAATCCTTTGTCGTTCAATGCCTTTTCACCTTTGCTGTTACATTGGTATATGTATATACTGAAAGATCAGCTTCATGTTCATGCACAATGTGTTCTTAGCCAATCAAATCGTGTCATAGTAATAATAGCCATATTTGCATCCATCACCTTCTCTACTCTGGTCTCCTGGACTCTATTTTTCTGCTTTCCTAAGGAAGTAATCTACATCATTGAGAGGCTCTGCACGAAACTCCTTTGGGGTAATGTTGGTAAACAACACTACCTTGCTCCTATTAGCTGGAGTCAGGTGTACTTGCCTACCAAAGAAGGGGGACTTAATGTTAAGAATATGAGTATATGGAACAAAGCCTCTATCTCAAAATGGTTCTGACTTCTCGTCAAAGGGCCTCCTAATACATGGAGAACTTGGTGTGAGGCTTACAACTAAAGGGGATGCGATTTCTGGAATGTCAAACCATCTCAAGCAGCTGCTTGAACTTAGAGAGCTTTGCTGCAGCTTAGATGAACTCCTTCCCACTTTAGGGGGGGTTTCTCTAACTGATAACTGGATTGAACCTAATGTNGAGTATCATATTTCTAACAGCCTACAGAACTTGAGAGATACTGGTGCTTGTAAGCTATGGAGCAAGATTGTTCGGGACACTTGTGCTAGACCTCGACATAGGTTTATTGCCTGGCTTGCAGCTCAAAACAAGCTCCATACTATGGAACTGTTATTTGATAAGTGTTAAAAGTCAACAACTCCTCTCTGGTAACTACAAGTATACATGTGAATGGTAAAAATTTGCGTCGCCGACCATATTAGGAGTTGATACTGAAGCTGAAGGTTTCAACCAGCCTATAGCCTCCCTCTACTAGTTTTAGGCAGCAAAATAAACATGTTGTAGTAGGTGTATTTTGTGTGTGAAAGCTGAAATTAAGACCGTATATTTTCAGCTATAAATACCATGCTTGTAATAGCTTTGAAGTGTGTCAAGTACTCAATTCCCAAGTGAGCCATTAGTTGAGTGTTTAAGCAAGCAAATTCTACGTGTGTTTGCTAGAGTTGTAGAGTTAGTAAAGCAATAGAATTCATATTGTTCTCAATAGTGTGCACTTTTTTCTGTGTAAGAAATTGTTGTGTTGAGTGAAACACTGAGTTGGTACACAATATCTCATCTCATAAAATTTTCCTACAATATTTTAGTTGTTGATCTTCCACATTAAACCCACTAATTAATACTCTACAATAATAATGGCATCTTGACTGGCTGCACATGCTTTGATATCTTTGTGATGGAGCTCTTGATGAAGACTGCTCTCATCTTTACTTCTTTTGTCCCCTCCCTTATGAAGTGTGGTACCGGTGTAGAATCTTGCATTGCGTAGGAATCCTTAGAAAACTTCTCAGGTGGCGCGCTGCTGATGAATGGAGGTGGCTGAATGCTCATGTGAAGGGCGCGCAGCAGACTACTTAGTCACCTCAAGACGACAGCACGAAGTCCTGCCAGTCATCATCTATGAGCTGTGGGCACAAAGAAACAATCGTACTTTCACAAGTAAATCCAGAAGCAGGACTACAGTTGTCAGAGAAATCTAATTCTCCATTCAGCAGATGTGGGAAGCTTCTACCTTCTTAGCACAATTGTTTCTTTAATTCTGGGCTTTGTTTCTTTCTTGTAATTTGTTTACTGTAATTTGTGGCTGTTAAGTTGGTTGTCCCATATGGATAAAATGAGAGTGCCTTGAGGTGTTTATAACTAGGGGAATTACTCCACCCATTGCCAATTGGTTTTGGATTGGAACCTCCTCCATGTTATGGACACTCTCTAATGGGCCCAAATGTTGAAAATTTAACATGGTATTAGAGCGGGTTTCAATCCTGTTTCCATGACCCCTGTTAGCCGTGTGACAACTTGTGTAGGCTTTGATGTGTCCACGCTTCAGTCCAAGATGGGTCTTTGCGTGCGGCGGGGTGTTAAGTGGGTTGTCCCACATGGATAAATGAGAGTGCCTTGAGGTGTTTATAACTAGGGGAATTATTCCACCCATTGCCAATTGGTTTTGGGTTGGAACCTCCTCCATGTTATGGGCCCAAATGTTGAAAATTTAACAGTGGCTCTTCTCTGATCCTATTGTAAGTTTTAATTTGCTCCCCACAACAAATCCTGTGCACGAGAATCTCATCTCAAGGGCTTTTCACTTGATTTTTTTTTTCTTTGGTTTTTTTTTATTTTGTTTTTGTTTTTGTTTTTG
>BSSO01004070.1:0-15183 GCA_030267885.1 Mesembryanthemum crystallinum
CTCCAATAATTATTTATTTTCTCGTAATTATAAATATATTTTCCCAAAATAAATTATTTGAATTCTCAAATAATCATATTAATTATGTATAATAATTATAGAAAATATCGGGATGTTACATTGCCGATCAAGGATAATCTCCTAAATTGGTAGAGTAGTATCCCGTAATTGTTGGTAGCAATCATTCATAATATGATCTCGGCATATAATATAATATCTCAATTTTATTTCGTAATAAAATCTGAGGATACTTGACTAATATACTTCCAACAAGGCCTGTCAAGGAATTGGGCTACCATCTTTTAGACCCAACCCATTCGTATTGGGGCCAAAGTTTATGGAATTATTTTTAGTGGGTAAAAGCTACTCCACCTTATACCAACTGGTTGTACAATGGAAATGTCCCACTTGAATAGTTGTATGTGCAGTCTGCCTCTCCTTCACATGTGGGCCTAATGTAGGCCACTCGAAGATTATAACCTTACAAGTGACTTTTCACCCAAACCCTCTTTTCGGGTGTGACACATTTTAACTAAAAACATGTTGAACTGAATAAGACAAATAATAATATTTAAGATAAAATAAAAGTAAGTTGAAGAATTGAACTATTTGAACTGAATTAATTGCAAGATGGGAAGGACAAAATAAACACTTTTCACACTTTCAATCATCCACATATGGCACAATTTTCGATGAATATCTGCCTGAGGGTGACTACTTTAAGGTGATTTTCAAGATATAGAACAAAATTTATTTATTTACTCTATTTTTTTTTTATCAAAAAAGGAAAAACAAAATTTGAATTAGCTTTTTTTTTTTTTTTTTTTTTAGGAGGGGGACTTTCGCCAATTGTGGGCGAAGGGTCCCAGGCTAAAGGTATGGGGATCTTACACCCAAAACGGGCAAAGGTCCCTAGCTCACCCAAATAAATATTCATAGTGACTTTTTAAAAGTTGACTTGTGAAATGTCAAAAACCAACTCAATTAGTCACTTACCAATCACTTTATTTGGTTGGTAGACAAGTCAAAATTGCCAAAAACCAACCCAAATGTCATTTGCCAAATACCCCTAATGTGTACTTGTTAAGTTGATAGTAAACATTATTACTTCTAGTTGTATAATCATGATGACATTGATTTTACTAGAGCAATTATAATAATATAGAAATTACACCTCTCTAAATCACTTCATTCCCTTCACTCTTTTCCACCCCTTCAGTGTAATTTATTAAGTACATTCAAACAAACAAGCCCGAGTTTGAGGTTGAAAACATCTTGTTCGAAATCCAAAAATTCTCGAATCGAATCACGTTTTGCAGCCTACCACCAACACTCTTTCTGTTTATGGAAATGGTGTTACTCAGTTACTGTCAAGGAACGACGAATGGCGTAGTATTACGTTATTCACTGACAAGAGAAAAAGAAAGAAAAGAAAAACGGAAGAAACGATTCGAGAAGGAAAGTGGGCGCTAAAAGAACTGGACTACCTATCTTGCGTCTCACCGGAGAATACACTCTTCTCCTGCCGGTACGTTCCCTTTCTCTCTCTCTCTCTCTCCTCATCTCCGGCAACTTCTCCCGCGGTCGTACCATGCAACTGGCTATCTCAGCCACCATATCACCGATGCTAATTTTCCTTCCCCTTGCTTTCTCTTCTTCTCTCCGGTGATCATCGCCGCCGTACGACCGGTTACATGCGACCGGCGAGCTCACCTATGGATTCGTCTCTCTTAAACAACCAAAAGCCCTTTTCTTTTGGCCTTTATGTTCGTCAATTGATGGTTCAATTTTGCAATTCTAGGGTTTTTTTTTTTTTTTTCAAACCCTAGCTTAGAAATCGAAATGGCATTGCTTTTTACGGTAGAAGAAAGTTGTCCCACGGTCATATTTCTACATTTGGTCGCAATTTTTGTAAATTCCACCATTGGTGATTGTTGCTCTTGATTATTTTTGTGGTTGTTTGTATCTGAATTTCGGAATGGAAACTGGGAATCTGAGATTGTTATCTTGGTCGAGAAAGAGGGGAAAGTTAGGATTTTGTAGAACAGTGGACACATTTGACAATTCGCCTTGTGGTTGCCATGTAGTATGCGCTTGTGTAGTACCGAAAATTCGAAGAAAGCAAACGCAATTTGTGTATGGTTAGTGCAGCTGTTCATTGGGGAAAATCATACCATCTTCATGGAGGGTTAGAATTTTTAAGCTCTCTATATGGACCAAATAAGTTTACATTAGACAATTGTTTGTTTTTGTTGGTTGCAAGGGGCACACTTTAATCTGGACCAATCTTTTCCACTTTATGTTTGTTTTAACTTGAAACATGATCCCACATTATGAATTTCAATTTTTGCATGGAATAAAAGTTATATCCTTGGTTGTCTTTGTCCCCTCTTGCCACTACTTTTAGTCCTTAGGTGGTTCGGAAGGATCATAAGTAGCCATCATTGACTCACCTTGAAGATGAGACTTGAGAGTAGATATAGCAGTAAAACATAGAACAGAGTGACATAACAGTGCACCCTCCTTGTGCAGGCGAGCATATTAGATGTTTCAGCTTGAATTATGGTTTACAATTTACATATATGTATGAATTGGGATATGACACCATCTACCTTTATTCCCTAATTGCTTGGTTAGTTCTTCTCATTAAAGTGTCTTTGAGTATATGTTGTTGAACTTATAAGTTAAATGGCTATTACATTGTGGCCACTTGTTTTCTAGCATAAGTGTAGTTATTAACTATGTTCGATGTATCGTGGGAGGACCAAACATATGCAATTAATGCATATAGGCATTGGTGAACATCTTTCATTGATGCTTTAACGAGCTAACTATTCTATTTTCTTATTTTAAAATTTTGTTTTCCATGCTATCCGTTTAGGTAAAAGCACCTCTGGGCTCTGTTTATTTTAGAATACAACTCCAAATTTTGTTCTAGTCTGGGCGGATTATTTGGAGATGTCAGCAAGAGGACGCCCCTCAGCGCCTGGAATGATGCGCCATGGTCCACCTCCTGGTCACCCTCTCCCTCCAGAGTTGGCTGAAAAAGAGGTGGCTGCCCAGGTTGCAGAAATCGATCGTCTTGTGATGGAAAATCGAAGATTGGCGGCATCACAAGGAGCTTTACGGCAGGATCTTCTTGGTGCTCATGATGAAATACAGAGACTGAGAGCACATATTCGGAGTACACAGACAGAAAGTGATATACAAATCCGAGTTTTGCTGGATAAGACTGCGAAAATGGAATCAGATGCTAAAGCTGGAGAGAGTATAAAGAAGGAGCTGGAACAGGCTCACAAGGAGGCACAGAGTCTAGTAGCAGCTAGACAAGAACTGACATTGAAGATTCAAAAGGCCAGTCAGGAGCTCGAGAAGTGTCGCACAGATGTCAGAGATATTCCTGATATGCTCTCTGAGCTGGACAGTATGAGGCTGGAACACCAGCGATTGCGGTGAGTTACTGATTTTCTGCCTTAAAAGTGAACACAATGAATGAATTGCATGACAATGAGTAGTGGTTACAAGTTAAATGCTGTGTCATATATCATTTGGGTTATAAAGCAAACCATGTCTCAACTATTACCATTCTTATTTGAATAAATGCACACGTCATTTGTTATTATTTATTTATTTATTAATTGTGCTTGATTTTGAAAATAAAACTGGCTTACCAGGCTATCTTTCACTGTGAAAAAAGTCAACATACTTCTGGGGTTAAAAGTCCAGATTAGTTTAACATATTGTGATTGGATTGAATTGGACATTACAAAATATTTGGGATTGAATGAGAACTTCACATCAGACTGAACCGGATAATCCATTTTGAGGATTCTGGATGGGATGACATGAATCATAGCTTAGAAATAAAAAATGAGTTGGAGATATTACACTCTTTAGGTTGTCAAACTTTTGTGTGATTAGAAATTAGATTAGCTTGACCAACTTGATCCCAATTTGACTATCACAATTTGGCTTCTGCCACAACAATGATTCTGGATGGGGTGACATGGATCATAGCTTAGACATAGAAAATGAGATGGAGATATTACACTCTCTAGGTTGTCAAACTTTTGTGTGATTAGAAATTAGATTAGCTTGATCAAATTGATCCCAATTCGACTATCACAAATTTGATTTCTGTCAAAATAATGAGAGCAAACAGTATTTTCAATAGGTAGAACTTAGAAGCTCGCTACTGGGACTGAGCAACATTGTGGATATAAATCAACTATAGCGGCAGTACACTTTACTGAAAGGTAATGGTGGGTGGTTTGGCCCTCTGTGGTTCAGCCGTGCAATTTTTGGTTTTTGCTGTGTGTGCACGATCACGATAGTAGCTGCTATATGTCCACTTAGTTTTGGTCTCTTGGCTTCAGGTTTCTCTATCTGTTCAATATCATCACTAGTGCTACTCTAGTTTATGTGTGAGTAGGTGGACATCAGAATCTAATCTAAATCTTTTATTACTTGTTTCTATATGAAGTTCTGCCTTTGAGCATGAAAAGCGCGTAAACCTTGACCTTGTGGAACATATGCAAGCAATGGAAAGGAATCTACTAGGCATGATAAGGGAGGTCGAAAGATTACGAGCTGAGGCACTGAATGCTGAGAAGAGAATACAAGGTCATCCTTCTTGCCCCTTTAAAAACCGGCCTCAAGTTTATTAATACATATTTGCATAGTTGCATTGCCCCGTCAGTTTATTTTATTTTTGGAATTTTTTTTCAAATTGGACTGAACTGCTTTATGTGTGTAATGTCAGCTCCTTATGGTGGTGCATACCCTAGTCCAAACCCTCAATATCCTCCTTCTATTCAAGGCAACGGACCCTATTATGATCCTTATGGAAGGGCTCCAGTTCAGATGGGTGCCAGTGCAGCAATGGGAGGAATGATTCCGCATGCTAATGGGCCGCTTCCTGCTGTTGGAGTCATTTCTGGTCCTCCTGTTTCGGGTGCTGCTGCGCCTATGTCTTGGGGAGGTGCTTATGATCCGAACTTTGCAGGGAAGTAAAAGTAATGGAGAGACTCAGTGCTTTAGCCATATCATATTTTGACGCGCTGCTCGAGCCAAATTTGTAGATCCCAGGAAGTAGAACATCGATGCCTGAAACTGATGCATGGAATCGCGTTGCTTATCCCACAGGCATCTATTTATCAGAAGTGCGATCGGAAATCTGGCCTTGATTTCCATGCCTTTTGTTTCCATTACAAGGCTGGATTAGTAAGGAATTTCAACATTCTGGAAATAATGAATGCAGAGTTCTTTGCTGTAGCAGATTTTTTTTTGTATATTTGTACGCATCGTCAAGACCTTAGGACATGTGATATGATAGGCAGCCATCCAATCTATATATTAATATATCAACAATTCAAAGAACTTACCTCTATTTTCAGTTGATGGTTTTGGATTTTCTAGCTCGTACTGATAATATTTTCGAAAATTGAAATCGTATGCCTGTGCTTGAGAGCAAAAGTCCACGAATTTATACCTTGGGAGAATATAATGATTTTAATTGTGATCTCTAGACTATCTATAATTTGAATAATTTTTAAGATGATTAGTACGCTTTATATTTGAAGTGACAAAAAGTGAAGATTTTTTTTTTTTTTTTTTTTTTTTTTGGTGCAAGGGAGGGCTATGCCCTAAATTTTATTGGCCATAAGCAATGGAATGAGGTTTCGTTACACCGGTAAGGTATTCAAATAAAACATGAAACATAAAATATTTGAAGTGACAAAAAGTGAAGATTTAGGAACGCTTGAGGATTTAGCATCATCCGGTGTATGTACATGGTCAATTCCAAATGAATAAAACCCATAAAAATCAAATGGATATCTTCTAAAAATAATCGCTAATATTTGGTAAGAGTCAAATGCATAGTAAATTTAGCAAATGAACATATATGAATTTTTCATTTTCCAAAAACAAAAGAAGAAATATATTTATTAAAATACTTGCTAACGTAATATGATCAATCTCCATTTTTCATCTGATTACTATGCATTGACTCTAAGTGCTGTTCATCTGGAAATGATAGGGTATAAGCATACTTGGTTGTAGTATTACATAATTTGCGGATGATGCAATATTCTAGACTATCAAAATGTGTCAAAAAGGAGGAAAGTGTCATAGTTCAAGACAAATATGTTTTCTACTCGAGTAATTATTGTACTTCAAATGTATCCCTCAAATAAAAATGTTAAATTTAACTGTAATCTCAAATCATCTTATATGTATACAAAAAAATGAGATTATTTCACTAAGTTATATCGAGGTTTAGCGAAAATACATTAAAGTGTATCGAGGTTTTATAAAATACAGTGATGTATATTTTTTGAAAGTTAAATGCACTCATGCTTTTTGGTGATTGAATCAACTGAAGTATACACTGTATTGGAAGGCCAAAAATCATGAGAAGCTAATAGGTATGATATTGAGTTTCTTCAACTTTACGTCCATAAAGGAAGGACATGTGAAGGGGTACAAAGCAATAATCAAGGTTATTGGGAATATCTAAAGAGTCCATTTGCATATGCTTGATGGACTACTATTGCTGTTGATGGTTCCCAGTGATTAATTAACTAAATCTGATCACATAAATCATAAGTTGCAGTTAATCTTTCAAATTCGTATACGTCAATGTATTTATAAAAACATTGGTATACCTTTGTGTATTTTTGCTAAAAATGATAAGCTTGAGATAGGTTTGGGCTTAGTAACTCTTCAGGCCCAACGAGAAAAATGTTCAATGTGATTTCCAATATAAAAACCACAAAAAACACTTTTATTTCCCCATTAACTTAAGGACCAGCAAAGCATTTTCTCATTTCCTCCTCAGACTCAGTTCCTTTGGTTTCTCTCTGTTCGTTTGATCGGATCGGAAGATGGAAGAGGTAATCACCCCTGTTCCTCAATCTGCTTCATTTTCTCTGATTTCATCTCGCAATTCTTTCTCGCGATTCTATTAATTTCTTCTTTTTATTTAATTAATCTGGTCTTAGGGCGTACAATTGATTTTGATTCCGCATTTCTGTGATAATTTAACTTGCATTATTTTTAAATATGCTATACTGATTTTAAAATTTTCATTTTTTCTTGATGGAAATCAATTCGTGCTATTTTGGTATGTTAATTATGTGTATTGGATGAAAACAGAGAAATACGCTTTGTTGCTTTCTGGCAAATTTTGGGTAGAACCCAGAAACTTGATTGATTTGTCGAAATGGCCTACATTCTACATTGGTGTGTGAAGATTGAAAAGACTGGAAATTTTGAGTATTTTAGTTTTTGTCTATCTATTATTGAAAGTGGGACTAAATTCACCAATGCCTGGTTTTTTTTGTTCCCTGTTGTTCCATGTGCCAGTGGCTTTTGAATTTTTTTGACTCTTAGATAGCCTAAAAATTAGTGGCAGTGTGATTGGTCTGTTTTTGGGTGAGTTTTAATGGAATGGAAAGAAAGAGATGCATATCTCCTACCTTGTTTTGATGGCAAACTTTACGGATGAGAAATACCCGAACCCAAATTGTACGTTGAACGCTTGAGACTGCGTGCTGGGCCAAGCCTAAAGATGAACTGTGACAAAACTGGAATTATGAGCGCTCAAGATGAATTGAGAAGTGTGTTATGTTATTTTTGGGTTGTTGGTGGTCATCTGTGTGAAGGAGCTGAAAGCACATATGTGAATTTTTCATGGGGCATTCCTGAATGCCTATGCTATTGCTTTCTAATGTAAATGACTACCCTTGAGCGGATAGTATGAGTTCATTGTTTTCTCAAGGCAAGTAATTCCAAAGATTTTACTTGGAGAAGGGTGCAAACAAAGAAAGAAGAGTGGTTGTTTTTTGGTTGGAGCTGGACAATTGATTAGTAGGTATTTGTATATTTGGGAGTAATGTATGTTCAGTTTCAGTGGAGGATTGTGAAGAGTAGACAGCTACTGTTAAGGCCATGCCTTTTCGCACTGGTCAGGTTGATACTCTTCATCATGGCTGCATACTTGAAATCTGCTATCCCTGTTCATCTGGGTTTCTCTTGAAGTGAATCGGGATATAGATATGGAATAGAGTATCTTAATATATTATTAGTGGTTCTCCGACAAAGTAACAGTCTTTGTAGTAGTTCCTTGCATTTGTTCTGAGGAGATTGTGGGGTTGTGGAAGGCGTACAAAGAAGAGTTGCATGAGGAGATTCATCCTGTCAGGATCAGAAGTCTGTTAGTGGATTTTCTTTTGAGGCGGCCCAGGGTAAGAAAGAGATAATTATTTTGGGAGGGAGATCTGGCGCTGAGTCCCCCCCTCCCCCCCAAGGAGTAGAAGTCTAAAGGTGAATTTTCTTTTGAGGCGGCCCAGGGTATGGAACATATAATTAATACCCTTACAGACACTTGACAACCCACCTAATACTGATGTGTTTTGCTTCATGGATAAAAGAGTTTGCCATAGATGTATAGAACTTTAGACAAGTACCTTCCTGGCAGCTTTTGTGCAAGTTACCCCTCTTACCCTTTAAAAGTTTGGTTTCAAATTCCTTGGAATGTGGACGGTGGTGTCGTGGGTTCTGTAATGCCTTGCTGATTGTATACTCCATCAGCTCTCAATTTGACGTGGAAATTTGCTTTTTCAACAAATGAAGGGAACTGACTATGATGGTACTCTTCTTCCCTCGAGCTGCGTTTGGGTATTTAACTAATCTGTACTGACTTTATTCTCTAATGCTCACCATCATTGCTCTTCAAAGGTGAAGCATGATTCGTGGCTTCTCTTTTACTCATTTGTATTGAAACCTTGTTCACTAAAACTTTTTTAAATGTTTCCTCCTTGAAGTTCTAGCACAAGTGTTGGACTAGTTTGACAGACTTTGCATTCTCACCCTAAGCAAAACCTTTGTTACAATTGTAGGATTGTATGCAGCCAAATTATCTCAAATTAGCTGTAAATCTTTAAATTGTTTGTTCCAATTGCAAATGCCTCTTGAAGCTATATTACTCATTCTCTTTCATGCTATATTGGCTTGCTCATTCGTTTTCTTTTATTTATTTTTTTGCGTGAGAGGGGGTTCATGGTGGTGGTTGTCATTGGCATAGGTGGTCATTTACAATGTCTGCAGTGAAACCGATTCATGGTTTGGTAGCTGAAGGTAATGGTTGACAGAAATTATGGCCTCCCATTGGTAGTGGATGAGGTCATTGTGCACGGTGACTTACTCAGTTGGTGGTTTGTGAATATTCTGGATGTGGTCTACAGTGTACAATTTACAGGTGTATGAGAGGGGTTAAGGGTTGATGAAAAGAGTTAAGGATTTACTAGTGACACCTAGTTACGTGTCACTTCTAGAGAGATCTTGAAACCTCTATGAGTTTCCAGGCAAACTTTATTTGAACAATGGTTTTCAGATAAAAATAAATTTTACTAGTCATGTTTCATAAATAAATCTGAGGATTCAACAGCGGTTTTTGGAATGGGAAATTTTGAGATCATATCGTTGGCTAAATCCCGTCTTAGAGCCTTTCAAACTTTAGGCCTTGTTCATTTCAACTGAATGGAACTAAACTGAAGTAAATATGCTGAGTTGAACTGAATGATATGTGAGCGAAAACCCAAGTTGCATGACTAAACTGATTGCAGAATGGTTATAGCGAAATGAACAGAGCCTTCATGGTGTTGACAATTAAAATTCTTCCACCTGGGCTCTGGAGCAGCAGCTGTTTGCAGGAATTCTGAAGGGTAGAGCTTCTTGTAGCCACCAAACTGTCTATTCATATCACTTCAAATAACAAAAGTGAAGCTCTTGAGACGAATATCATTCACAAATGCAACTGTCTGGAAGCACTAAAAACCTCTCATACTGTTTGTCTAGGTATCCTGCAATTATTATTTATCTTCTATTGTGGAAGTTTCACGATGTAATGTGTCTCATATACTTAATTTGGTGGTTTGCAACATTTAAACTATGTTGCATGATTGATCTTTGTGACTACTATGCTATGTGATCCTTTTTATCTTGATTATTTGGTATCTTCACTCGAAAGGGAAGGACATGTTTGGAGGTTGGAGAAAATATACAAGTGCGACTTCTATCACTTGGACATACGATTTATATGGGGCACCTGGCTACCCATATCTCTTATGTCCAACATGCAACCCAACGCTTGAAGTGCATTATGGTTTGGCTCTTCTAGGATTATAGAATAAATGGAGAACTATTTACACACTTGTTTTGAACATGGAAATTTTGTCTGAGTGTAACCAGGATGGCAGAACTTAACTGTATGCTTGTGTAACAGTGTTGGTAAGAAACTGGGCTGGGATGAAGATGGAATCTGGTAACCAGATTGTTATTCTGGATTTTACAAGATTGCAACCATGGCCTGGGAAGTTACAAGATTTCTCTTTTCAGGAACAGATAGCATCTCAAACTAGTCAGACATGTACAAGCATGCCACCTGAAGACATTGGCTTCATGTGCATGTGCATGTGTGAAAGGAAAAGTAGAGTCAATGATACTGGAATCTGGATGCCTGGGTTTCATGAAAGTAGGTTGTAGACCAAATTCCTGCTTCTGCTGATTTATCAAAGCTGGTCTTGCGTAATTATTTGCACTTGGCTAGGCTATTCTTTATCAAGTTCAAAAGGTTACAAAAGCGTTCAAACGACTGGATGCCACTATTTCAGAATCTTTGTGTGTTTTTGGGTTATGAGAAAGATATTTTGACAGAGTTCTCCAAAACTTAATGAAGTTAAGCAGTGAACTATTATTGGATGTGTCATGTGTATACATACATGCAATTGACAATTTTGTAAGTAGGTTTAGACCAAATTCCTGGGCATCATCTAAGTAGTTTGTAGACCAAATTCCTGCTTCGCTGACATATTTATCAAAGGTGGTCTTTGCCTATGTTATTGGACCTGACCAGGATTTTCTCTGTCAAGTTCAACAGGATATGTAAGTCCAATGGGACCTGGTTGGGCTATTTTAATGATCTTTGTGATGCTTTGACTGGCAAAAGTCGTCCACTTATTTTTCTAGTTTAAAGTATTGAATGGATATTTGATGTGTGTGTGTGCTGTACATTAATTTGTAATCCTGCAAGTAGGTTGTAGACCAAGTTCCTGATTCAGCTGAGATATTTACCAAAGGTGGTCTTAGCCTATGTGTTTTTTAGTTGGCTGTGATTTTTTTTTTTTTTTTTTTCCAAAGTTCAACTGAATAAGAATGTGTCCAATGGACTGGGTTGAGCCATTGCAGGAATTTTTGCGTTGCGTTAGTCATGAGAAAGATATGTTGACTATCAAGAGTCCTCCAATAACTTTGTAAAGTTAAGTATTGAACTATAATGGAATTTGTATACTGTATATTATACATTCATTTCAAATTAGTCATGAGAAAGATACATGCTGGAATTTTTGTGTCGGGTTAGTCATGAGAAAGATATCTTGCTATTAGTGGTAAGGACGAGAACTTCTTTGTGCTTTGCAGCCTTCTGATGGTAAGGGGTTGTTTCTTGCATCGCAGATTGAAATTAAGACTGCACCAGCTGATTTTCGGTTTCCTACTACAAATCAGACAAGGCATTGTTTCACCAGATACATAGAGTTCCACAGGTACAGATATTTGCGCTTTCTCAAGGTTGTACTCACTGCTCCTCCATCGAACTAGTTGTCAAGTGTACTTGTTTTGGATATCTTGGAAAAAATAGTCATCATTCTAGATATTGTAATCTGTACTTATGTTTCAAAATTAAATGGAGTACACACGCTAAATCTTATATTTGAGGGGAAGACACAATTGTCCTAAATCCGGACGGATGGAGTACTTGATTTGTAGATAGTGGAATGAATGTTCGAGTAATATGAATTCATGCATCTTGATATCATCTAATATGATTTTAAACTATAGGTGCATAGCAGCAAAGGGTGAAGAGTCCAATGAGTGTGGAAGGTTTGCCCAATACTATCGCTCCCTTTGTCCTGGTGAATGGGTGAGTCATGTTCATTCTTTGTTCATCGACAACTTCAGTATGGAATAATTTATTTAAGTTGTGTATTTGGCTTCTGTTTACTATGATTATATTTTGATGTGCAATTTTCTCTACATTTTCCCTGGGAGGTTTTTTGTGATTGGCAGTACTTTTAGATTTACCAGATTGGATACTACTCTGTATATTATGTTTTATGCAAAGACTATATGGTGTTTCTACTGGTGGTATATAATCGACTTTTGTGAAGTCATCTATTTCCTTTTGGCTGTGCTGTGAAAATGTGGTGGTTGGCTAATATAACATTTGCATTTCTAAGGCATTGTAAGCCTTTCATGGGTTAGTAAACATAAGTACGGGCCTTTTTAACAGTTTTCAGCCTTTTAGGCTACTAGCTAAGAACTATGTTAATTTTTCATGATGCAGAAAGAAAAAGTATGTATTGTCTGTTAGAACTTGATATTAGAATTTTTCATTCTGTTATCTTATTGATGATCAGAATGGTTAAGGCAATCCTTGGTTTGAGTCACAATGTTTGGATGAAGTTACGTAAATTGTTGGTAAAACCTTGTGTATATGTCTAGACTATAGGTAGATCCCGCGTTAACTGAAGCTTGAACTAGCCCGTCCTGAGTTCACTGTAAGACATTAGAAAAAACTTTATCCGACCCAGTACCCAACTCAACCCAAGCGGCCCACATAAGTGTGCTACCCAAATTAACCCAAACTTGTAATTACCCGACACAGAGATGACCCGACCTAAAATCAACCCTTATCTGTATCTGTCTTATTGTCACCTCTAGTTGTTACGCTGGGATATCATTATATCGATAAAGGAATAAAAGGTCACTTTCTCTTGAATAGTTCATGGTGTGCATGATTGCTTTCTTTTGTGCATGTGGTTATAGGTGCCTCTTAATTGATCCTTATCCATCATCTTTTTAAATATCTATTTTGAATTCTGTTCTTTCTATTTTTCTCTGTGTGTGTGTGTGTGTGTGTGTGTGTGTGTGTGTGATATTTTGGAATGCATGTATCTTGGAGCAGATTCCAAAATTTAGTCTCACTAACATTGAATTATGACATATTTACTTATTTCTTGCTAGTCATTATCAAGCTAATGGAATACATGCATTGACCATGCTAAGACTCGTCCATATGCTCTTGCTCTCTGCTTTTAATTTTCAAATTAAAGCATAATGATCCAAAAATATAAAAAAAAAAAAAAAAAAAAANATCTTTCTATTCTTCCACTTCTACTTTTACCATTAGGCTTTTGTACTTCTTGACCTTCTGAATAATGGCAATTTTTCGCCATTTTGCTACACTTCATTTTTCGCTAATTAGTTTCAGTTAGCTGATGTCAAAGTAACTTTTCAACAAGTCAATACTAGATATGCTTGCCTAGAATTTTCAGCACTTGCTGAGGTAAAGAAAGCTAATAAATATGTTGAAAATAGTTAGGGTTTCATAACGACAAACACTAAAGTGGTACTGCTAGTTCATTTCGGGTATCAAGTATCTCGAGACTTCTATTCTTGAGCTTGTATGTTTGCCTCTGACCTTTCCCACTTGGGTCATTGATCGAGTTACTATTACCCTGTCTGTTCAGTGTTCTGCATCACATATCACATTGTAGTATCATATTTTTTTTTTTTTTTCCCAAGTTTAATACCTCATTGATCAACTGGAGGTCATGTATCTGCAATTTGATGATTTGCTTTCTTCCTTCCTTGAATCTGGGCAGATTGAGCGCTGGAATGAGCAGAGGGAGAACGGAACATTTCCTGGGCCTCTGTGATCTGTAAAAGTGCAAGATCCATACCAATCTTTTGGCATTTGGAAACTTGAATTGAATCTTCAATCTTCGATTCTCGACTGTGATGGATTAATAAAACATTTGTTGAAATCTTCTAATTTTTCTTCTATTGCCGTATGCAAAAGTGTAGCCATCGGCTGATTAAATATTTGAAGTTTGTCCATCTTTGTTTCTTATTGTTGCCATTTCAATGTTAATTGTTATTTGTGGTGTCAGTTTTTGTGTTTTTCCGTGGTGTCTTTATCAAAATATCTCCATGCAAAGGCTGAGAAATTTCAATTTCCCAAATGGTTTAGGCCCTGTTTGGCAATTGGCTAGTGACATTGGCGGTTGGCTGATAGCTGGTATAGATTGGCTGGTTGCATTGACTGCTTTGACTGGCTGGTGAAAATGGATGTTTGTAAAAGGTGTTTGGTAAAATTAGCTGGTTATTATTAACTGGTGCTTTGTAAATACTCCCTCCGTGTTTTTTTAAATGTCGTTTTGGATTTTCGTGTCCAAGTTTGACTATTGAATTGTAAAATTTTTACTTTGATTTACAATATGAAAAAATACTTGCTAGATTCATATCGAAAAATACTTTTATAATATATGCTTTTTATAATTTTTGGTTATATATTTTGAGAGATATTGATGGTCAAAGTTTGGCCTCGAAAACCGAAAACGACACTTTTAAAAAAATAGAGGGAGTATATTGAAATTAAATCCACAAGCCACAAGCCAACCCCAAAAGCTACTCATAGTGGCTTTTCAAAAGTTGGCTTGTGGGATTTCAAAAGCCAACTCAACCAGCCACTTACCAAACACCTTCTTTAGCTGGTGGACTGGTCAAACAAGTTAAAGTTGCCAAAAACCAACCCAAAAGCCATTTACCAAACACCCATAATCTTTAATGCACTCAAACATGTCAATTTCAATAGATATGTGTCACACACAATTGACAGAGAAACGTTTGAAGTTCTCAAATATCCAAGTTGAAGATGAATTGGTAGTATTCACTCATCTATGTGGAGATTAGTATGGCTACGGCTTTGATTTAACGGACAGGCGTGCTCATTTCAATGTATCCAATTCAGTTGTATTTTGTTGTGTTCCGTTTTTTAAATTCAGTTTAATCAAATTGTTTGAATTGAAATGAACACACTCTATATAGACTGTATTTGGCAAAAATCATATAGACTATGTTTGACAAAAATTAGCTACCTTATTAGCTTCAACTACCTTTTCATCTATCAACTAGTCTTTTATCGAAACTGCTTAACGCAATAGCGAAATTAGTTGACGTAACAATTTATTACACAAAATTTCCCAACATACCCTTTTTGTTCAAACTCAACTTCTTTCCCTTGCCTATGTTCTCTCAAACAAACCTCCCTTTAATCAC
>BSSO01004071.1:0-15180 GCA_030267885.1 Mesembryanthemum crystallinum
AAAAAAAAAAAAAAAAAAAGTGAGGTAAAATCAGGTGGTCACTTTTTAGTTGGTATTTTGGTAACTTGTGAAATACCTAAAACATAACATATCTTCATTCGTAATGGGCTAAAAACATAAAACGTGAAACTCCTGCCTACTCACCTTAGTTACAAGTTCATAAACCTCATTCGCAACCGTTCTACTTACTTTTCTTACCGCATACGAGTAATTAATGAAACCAACGCTACAATTACGTATGGCATTAATAACATCCCGCGCTTCAAAATGTCCAAGTTCAAAGAACCACTGAAGAAGTTTCATCAAAATTTGCTACATTGAAAAAAGATTAGAGGATCAAGGCCCCTTTTTAGTAAGCATCCCAATTCACAGCCTCAAGAGACGCCATACATTCTACCACGAGGGTGACATAAAAAATGAAAAAAAACAAAACAGAGCACCACTGACTAAAGTGAAGCCATCAACATCATACACAATCCATCCAACACCTGCATACAGAGTCTTCTTCTTCCAAGCTCTATCCAAAATGATAGTGTAATCACAAGGACTCCCTTAGATATTCCGTAGAAACCACAGGTTGAGGCAAAGAGTTATTACCATGCATCCCTAGTGTAGAACGATGTAAAATGGTTCTAAGCTCGGTAGCCTCAAAGCTCTTATTGAGAGTTTCATTTGCACAATGAAGAACATTGCCAGGATAAGGAAAAAAATAAAAAGAATCTTTAAAGATGATTTCGTTTCTCACATGCTAGATTGACCAAAGGACGGTAACCATTGCCACAAAATATGTATCTCTATAGTCAACAAACCAAGTTTGAAAAGAAATGTTAGGGTTAGTATATATAGTAAATTTGAGCTGACATGCCCCCCAAACGCGAGACATTAGGGTCTTCTAAATAGATGTTAAAATGTTTCAGAAGTATTACTACAAAAAACGCAAACATCTGAAATATAGATATTCATCCTCCGTTGATTAAGCCTCGCAATCAGACATTTGTTAATAAAATTCCAAATGAATAATTTCCATCTTGGTAGGAGATCCGTCGGCCTTTGTTTTTTCTTCCCCTTTTTAACGAAGCTTGTGAATGAAGCAAGCCGCATTACTAATAAGCTAATTGAAAAAGTTGCTCATAGCAGGTTTTCATATATTATCATGTGGCATTCCAAAAGTAAAACCAACCGACCACTTATCACACCTTTTTAACTTTGTCAAACAAATCAAATGGCTTAAAACTAATGTTAGGAATTTACAATTCAACCCTGGTACAACACTTATGGCTTTCACCTACATTCGATTATGCAAAAACTGAAGCATGACAATACCAAAACATACACAATATTTAAAGAACACACCATATCTAATGATAAACCCTTTGTGGAGGTAAAAACCAGGGGCTTACTTGTGCTAATTACTACTTAACATTGTTTAAGATGTACACTTGACTAATGACGGGAACATCCTAAAACCACCTACACATTGGACTTTCTTGTACAACTAGGGTACTGTGATAACACCTCGAAAGATATATGGTAAACACCTATCAGATATATGGTGGTGGTGTGTAACATCCTAAATAGGACACAACTAATTACATCTCCAAAGACCTTTATTTTTAACCTAACCCGTATCCTCATACAATAGGAAACTTAGCTACTTCATCAGGTCAATCTTTTAATAACCTAATCTATCATCATAAGAAACAATTGCCGATCAAGCTGAATATATATATATATAAATATATATTACTTTTATAGCTTAGAAATTGATAGCATCAGTCTACCCGGCCCCATTATAAGATTGATCATTAAAATTTATGCATGAGTTGTTATTATACACTAGTTTGTACCGATTAGAATTGTGATAAGTTGATTGTTGTAATATCATTATCACATTTTTCTTTTTCTTTCTTTTTGTATGAGTTCATTTGTATAACATTTTTTTCCTAATGTGAAATTTTGCATCACATAATACATGGGTTAAAAAATAAAAATTCACTCACGTTTTATAATCTTATCAAATCAGGCGTGAGTGAAACCAAAAAGCATGCCCTATTAGAAGTGGATTTTTGGCCTATTAGAATTGGTTAATTGAAACCGACCACTCCTCACTCCTTTTTAACTTTGCCAAACTAATCAAAAGGCTAAAAACTAGTGGTGGGTTTTACAATTTAACTGTGGTACAACATTTATGGTTTTCACGTATTTTCGGTTATGCAAACTGAAGCATGACAATACTGAAACATACACAATATTTAAAAAACACACAAAATCTAAATGATAAACCCTTTATGAACTTGAGGGTAAAAATCAGGGGCTTACCTGTGCTAACTAGTATTACTTAACAATGGTTAAAATGTACACTAGTTACACTTCACTAGTGACGGCCTGATGGGGACATCCTAAACCACCTACACACTGGATTTTGTGGTACAAATATGGTACTCTGAGAACATCTCGAACATCGGGCAACAAATATAATACTGTGAAAACACCTCAATATTTATCAAATATTTGGTGATGGTGTGAACATCCTAAATACGACACGATGAACGACATTTCCAAAAATATTTCCAGCACTACTTGCTTGGTGCTTTGCTTGCTATGCACCTTTGTAAAAATTTGAAGGTTTAATCTTTTTATAACCTAATCTATCATCATAGTAACAACTTATATAACCTAATCTATCATCATCACAGTAACAAGACGAGATGTGCTCATAGGTGAGGCCCATGGGCCTGACTAATACATGAGTGAAAATATTAGGATTGAAAAGTTGGGCAAGGGCCGCGACATGCGCAGGCCCCCACTACCACAAATTACGACGTACAGTCTCCCATCAAGGGGAGATGTTAGGCGGGTGCACCTCCCCAGTGATGTGCAATGGAGGCCACCTGCCTAGGCCATGGGCCTTCCTGATCACCCAATAGCCCCGTCCAGGTATGTAAGTTTTTCCGTCTTCTTCCTCTTTTCTTTTATACCCTTCTCGCTCTTCCCTTTCTCTACTCTCTCATCCATGTGGGACAGCATTTCTCTTCAACACCTACCTAAATAAACCAACGCTTAATTCACATCTTCTTCATTTTTAGATGGTGCGCACACACACATACTGACACATACACACACTCTCTCTCTCTCTCTCTCTCTCTCTTAGCCAAATGCACTTGAATCATCTGAAACTCTTCACACTCCAATAAATCAGGTGTGAAATTTCTACTAGCCAACCAAATTTATGTAACTGAAATGATTGTTTTTTATTGTTTGGGAGAACCATTTTATGTTGAATGTGTTTTTTATCCTTCCAATATGGTCTAACCAACCCTCACATGTGTAGATACAGTTGAACTCTATCAATCAAAACCATAGGTATCGATCAGAAAGTCTTAATGATTTTGCTAATAATGCTTTCATATACTCCCTCTATCCAGCTCAAATGTTTACAAACCATTTGGACACATAAATTAAGAAGAAAAAAGAAGGAATATTTTTTCCAAGAATGTCCTTAGCAAAATAACAATTAACTAATATGAGAGAGAGTGATTTTGGAATAAAATAAATAAGAGAGAGGTTGATAGTGGATAGAGAGAGAAAGGAGAGGGATTAAAAAATCATTTTTTTTTTTTTAAAGTTGATTGATTGGTGAATTTTTAATTGCTGAATTATCAGATGGATATTTTTTATAACTACCATTTGCCACTTGGGTATTTTAAAAAACTCCGGTGCCACATGAGTATTTTTAATGGACCAAAAGCGTATATGAGCCCAAAACTTTGCTGCCGGTGACCAAAAATTCATTTATTCGGTGTTTGTGATACTGAAATGCATTTACTTATTACGTTAATTCACCTATAATCACTTTAATCCCCCAAAACCCCATTAACTCCCGATTTTCTTAAGGAGGAAAGGAAAAAAAGGGAGTTAAGAGGTTTTGGGGGGAGTAAAGTGATTTTAGGTAAACAAAAGTATCAGGGAAATGCATTTTAGTATAAAAAAAAAAAGAATAAATGAACTTTTGATCACCAACGGTGAATCTTTGGGCTATATGCGTTTTTGGTTCATTAAAAATAGCAATTTGGTACCGGAGTATTTTTAAATACCCAATTGGCGAAAGGTGGTCATAAAAAATATCCATCTAACAATTTGGTGAAATTTTAATTGATAGTGGAGGAATATTATGAAGATGAATGAGGGTAAATTTTGGTTTGTAAATATTCGAAGTGGACAAAATTTTTGGAGGTTTGTAAACATTTAAAATGGGCGGAGGGAGTAGCATGTAAGAAATATAACATATTACTAACACTTATAGTTAACACCTCGAATTCCACATTTTAGAAGATTATGTGAATTGTGATGGTGTATAAATGAATTGTCCATGGAGTAATTTTTTTTAACAATGATTGTTAAGAAAACTTTTCTTGTTTTTCCCTCTAAACAACGAGTAATGCCAACTGTTATAGTTGGATATATCCATAATATATGGGGTCTATATATTGTTTTCAACTTATATTGGAACTGTATATGATTAGAACAAAGATAAGTAGTTTAAATAATGGGCTAATCCTACATACACTTTGCTGTATACAAGTGGTATAAGTGCTGTATACAAATAAGAAAATACGGTCGTATTATCAACCTTGTATACTAATATCACTTGTGTTCGTGGAGTATTACATGCACAAATAAGGTGCACACAAAGGTTGTGTTTGGTAAAAATCAGTTACTTTTTCAGCTATCAGTTAGTTTTTTATTCTCTCATCAACCAAATAGTTTAACTAACTAATTTCATCTATTAGCTCTCAACTTGAACTTTTTCAACTAACTTAGTTATTAGTTGACAACAATTTTGAACTATCTTTTTAATCAGCTACTATCTTATCAGACACCTTATCAGTTAATTTTGCCAAAATAACCAAAGTTTACAATAATTCAGCAAACCCCTCAAAGAGACGAGGAGAGAGAGTGAGCGCGCGCTATGGAGGATGCAGTTGGAGTGGGGCAACTGGTCTACTTCATTCTTGTTTGTTTAGTCTGAGTAGTTAAAGGCAAACAACTACTAGTACTCACTATTCTAATCAACACACTGCTACAGTGACCATTGACCTCTGAGGCCCTCGAAGCTGCATCACTTTTGAGGCCATATTGCCTAAAACCATAAACCCCCTTTGAAGTACAAATCACTAGGGTTCATCAAAAATTCACCTTCAAATCACCAGGTATGTTCTCATCTCTTTGCCCATTATTGAATGATTATGTAACATTCAGCTATGTTCTGGTTTATGAAAACATAAAGAAAAAAACCCCACTTTTAAAGTTAACTGCTTTCTACTATTGAATTGGGTTCACTGATGTTCTGAAGTTGGATTTTCTTTTGATGATTTTTTCATCTTCTGCTTGTTTTTGTTGTTGAGTTGTTTGATGAGGAGTCAATTTTATGGCACCCAACTGCCAGTCATTATGTACTAGCATTGTAATTTGGTCTGTATTGAAGCTTTTTGCATCTGATCATATGGTGGTTGGTCTGGAAATTGAACTTTGGAACCTATATTTTGAATACTCTAAAGACCTTAGAGGTTCATAACTATGGACATCCAATTCACTAGTAGATTTATATACTCTCTATTAGGTTAAAACCCATAAGCTCCCTCATGAAGTAGAGATTACAGGCTTCACCAAACTCATCTTCACTTCAGCTCTTCTGCGGAATCGCGTAATTTGATTTATTTATTCAATTGTTGATTGCATTTCCAGTCCACTACTGAGCTTTGTTCTTTTGGAATTCTGGAGTTGTGGTTCACTGATGATCTGAAATTGGGTTTCCTTGTAGTGTTTTTAATGCCTCTCACCGTGGTTTATTTCTGTTTTTGAACTGTTTGATGAGGAATCAATTGAGTGATACCAGAGATTGCTTGTTGTCGACAAGGATTCATCGAGCCCTTTGAAGAAGTTTTCGATGGTCGTTGTTGTTTTGTGTGGGAAAAGCTGTTTCTTACATACACTTATAAATTTTGCAGTTTTGTGCTTGAATACATGGAGGTTGAGAGCAGAATTGCAGTGGATGTGACTGAAGTAAGTAGCGTATATTCTGATTAGGGACTTTGTCATTATATGTTATTATGCTGGCTTTTTGGAAGTGTGGGGAATTTCTGGTTTCCACATTGTACACTGAGTATAAGTTGGTTGATTGTATAGCTGATATACAACGACAGGAAACTTCTCTATCCTCAAGTATAATGTCCTTTCTTTAACTCACTTTTCTTCAATTGACAGCTAGTGGGCAATACACCTATGGTTTATCTTAACAATGTGGTTGAGGGCTGTGTAGCACGCGTTGCAGCCAAGCTAGAAATGATGGAACCATACTCTAGTGTCAAAGACAGGTGATTATTACCTCACTCTTTTTCATGATAAATGATAATTATGATCCTTTAAGGACAAATAACACTGTGAACCAGTGCAAGTCAATTGCAAATTCATCTGTTTCGCTACCAAAAGTGAAAACAAATGTGTAATTTGATTTATTTATTTTTTTTTTTTTTTTTTCAGGACTGCATGTAGTATGGTTAAAGATGCGGAAGAGAAGGGATTGATTTCCCCGGGAAAGGTATGTCTTTGGATACCTTTCATGCAACTTTTATTTGTACCAAAATGTGACTGGAAGGTTAGGGCATTTTTCGTTAAACTGCAAATTATTATTCTCAGTATGCAAGACGTACCTTGGATGAAAACCATAAAAGAGGAAAGGACATTCAAAATAGCATGGCCAGGGATAGTGCTGACCAAATAATACTGCATCGGGAAAGACCTTTTTATTTTTGACACCAAGAGGGGGAGGGCAGAACTTTGAAGTATTGTGGAAGAGGAATGATCTAATCCTTGAAGGATATTGCCATGCTTAGCAGAAGTGGATAGAAGGAAGGAATACTGTTCTACAGTGGTACTTGAATATTGGGCTTATTTGTGCAGAAAAATGAAAGAGGTTTACATATATTCTTGTTTTCCTTCCCTAGGAGGAGGTAGAGGAGTTGTAGCTAGATATTATTTTCTCAGGGTAATTGTCTTCTACTTATCTCTGTCTTTCCTTTTTCTTTTTTTTTTTTTCTTTTTTTTTTTCTTTTTTTTTTTCCTGGTCACTGAAGACAGTTCTTATAGAAGTGACTAGCGGCAATACTGGGATTGGGTTGGCGTTCATTGCTGCTGCTAAGGGCTACAAGCTTATCATCATTATGCCTTCTAATGCAAGTCTTGAGAGAAGAATAATTCTTCTAGCTTTGGGAGCTGAATTGCACATCATGGGTCCTACTAAGACCTTTCCTGACTTTGAGAAGAAAGCCAGAGATATACTGGAAAAAACACCAGATGGGTACTATATTCATCAGTTTGAAAATCCTGCAAACCCAGAGGTATTATTTGCTTTCTTTTGGCTTGAAACATGAGTCCTCATTGAAGTGCGCTTTTATTTGCTCTTGCACTTGCAGATTCATTTTGACACAACTGGACCAGAAATCTGGAAAGCTACAGAAGGGAAAGTGGATGTATTTGTCTCCGGGATAGGGACTGCGGGTACCATAACTGGCACTGGGAGGTTTCTTAAAGAGAAAAATCCTGCAATTAAGGTATAGTTTTTATTTATTTATTTATTTTATTTTTTATTATATTTTTTTACACCATCTGAATTTCTAACATTTAGGATTTGCTGAATGCTATGCCTTGGATATAAGAACAACTCACTCCACCTCCCTCTCAGAAAAGAGAAGTTTTATAACGATTCATTACTTCTACATTTGCTGGTTTACATAGGTCTATGGTGTGGAACCAGCTGAGAGTGCAGTTATAAATGGAGAAAAGCCAGGTGAGTCTATGCAGTGCACTTGTGCTAATGTTTATGCTTGGACATTCTTGGCGATTGTGTAGTATGGATTTTCCAAGGTCTATAGCTTTACCTCCATGTCTACTCCATCTGATTGCAACCGAATCACACCAATGACCTCTATGCCCTGCCTATCCCCAGTTTATGTTCTGTTTCATTGAGGTTAAGCTGCAGAAGAATTATGGAAACCTATAATCTAAATCATCTATGTTTTGTATTGTTCTGTGGCATGATGTAGGCAGTAATCCCTCTTCAAGGTTTTTATAAGAATATCATGTGTGAGAATGTTCTGCTTCTGCGTCTGTATATTTTGATTTTATTGAGTGAGAGCAATGCATCTTTCAGTGTGATATTGCTTCTTGACTAAGTAGAGTTGACACACTTCACTTGTTACAGGCAAGCACAAAATTCAAGGAATCGGTGCTGGTATCATCCCTCCATTACTGGACTTCAATTTAATTGAGGAAGTTGTAAAGGTAAGGCTCAAAAGCTTGCTTGTTGTCTGCCCTCTCATTGGAGTTCTTGATACATTTTGCCTTTGCAGAACTCAGATCAAACATATAGCATGAATACTGAGGAACATATAATTGTATCTATTTTGTGGAAGATGCTCAGCTTAGTAAAACAAAAACCACTCAGCTCAATAGTCTTTGTTATGATTCTTTTTTCTCCTTTCTTTTTCCTTTTTTTTTTTGGTTGAAAATCAGTTCTCATCCCTCATGCTAAGTGATCTTCTCTGAATAAAGAACTCTGCTCTCTTGCATGAGAACAAGAAGTAGTAACAAACATATGGGGACCATGTTCCTCAGCATATATGATCTGTGAATAATAGTTGCACATCTTTTCATGCACTAGACAGTAAAAGCAACATTTCAAACCATTAAATGTGGTGAGCAGGTTGTGTCACTTGTGTCTGTTCTCAAGGAGATGGGTGACTTGTATTGTGATTTGGATGTTAATGCTCAAGTCTGATAGTAGTATGGAGATGGCTGGTTGAACTAGTTGATATGTCAATCCCCTGAAAGAAAGAAGAAATTGGAAGACACAGTTGCTTTCCCTCTAAGTGAATACGAAACAATGATTCGATTCATACCTTCTTTAATCTCCTGTAAGCTGTAACTATGGGAACTACTGCAAGTTCCTTATTTATTTTTTTTTTATTTTTATTTTTTAAATATTAAAAACTGTGGTAAACCAAAATGAGGATAATTACAAACTAAGAGGACAGGAAGTCCTCGAGAGAGCTATGGAAACTACTACAAGTTTGTGAGATGATCTAAGACTTGATTGCTTGGTTTTTGTGTAATGGGGCTTAGCCTTTGATTCTGTTGATCACTACAGACAATGAGTAAAGATAAGTTTGCAAACAAGTACCAAAAATAACAGAAAAAGGAAATGAAGTTTTATTTTGATCTTGACTATCTGAGTCTAGCCATCTACATCTTTGGCTGGATCGTAAAACTTACAAGGACTTAATATTGAATTTGCAATTCTTCTTGCAGTAAAGTTGATTATCTTTCTGTAACTCCTGCAAATACTTCTTCACTATAATAGTTTACATTCAATTCATTTTCCAATTGGTTTGTTCTGACCTGTGAAACAGTCAGAAATGTGAATAACTGTAATAACAGCTTCAGTTTGACAATATAGATACCAAGTGACGAAGCCATAGAAATCACAAAACTTCTTGCATTGAAAGAAGGTTTGCTGGTAAGCTCACAACATTAGAGGGTTCTTTCTCTTAATATCCCTTTTTATTTTAATTCCTACATCACTGATGGGTGTTCTGATGAATCATATGGGGAATTCTTTGAATCTAGGTTGGCATATCATCTGGAGCAGCTGCTGCCGCTGCTATTCAACTAGCGAAGAAACCTGAAAATGCTGGAAAACTGATCGTCGTAAGTGCAATAACCTTCAAGTTGATATGAAAAATCACGTGTTGATATTAAAGCAACAAATGAGTAATTAAGGCTGTGTTCATTTCATCTCTTTTCCAGAAAAAATTTCCTGGAAAATACGGTTTTCTGGACATGTTCAAAAGCTTAAACTTTCGAAAACTTTTTCAGGTTAACCATTTTCCTTGTTTTTCATTTTCACAAGGAACTTATGAAACATCAAAATGATGTTTTCTTCACAAATTTGAAGAATTCCAAAATGAAAAATTTTCTCTAAGAAAATCTTCAGAAATGAAAATTGTTCATAATTTTCAAAACTAAACACACCCTAAAGTACTATTGATCTTGAATCTTCTTTCATGACCTTATATTGTGATATTTGTGATAACATGGGAGACGAATACTAGGGAGAAAAGCATAATAGATCAAGATATGTTAATTGAAACTCTGTTGCAGGTGATTTTCCCAAGTTTTGGGGAGCGTTATCTATCTACTGAGTTGTTTGATTCAATAAGGCACGAAGTCGAGAGCTTAACATATGAAAAAGAAGAACCCACTGCAAATGGCAATATTCACACGAGATTGTGAGGAGCGATGCATCGAAATTTTTACTGTATTTGAAAGGGAAGCTTCTTGTTAAACGGCTGTTTTAATCATGCTCGTGCTATGAAGACTTGAAGCTTTGCCATATTGGTGGAACAAACTATGTATTACTTACTACATAGTATCTGTATCATTGCATGTTGGAAGTTCATTTTAGTGCTTCTGCTAGTTTTGTACAGTGCAGAGCTTTGTATTGTATATCATTGCTGCTTATAACTCAAATGATGCACGAGAAAGCTGATGCTACAGGCACACACATGGTTCCAAATTTATGTCTCTAATGAATTATTACACTGGTATAGTAATCAAATAAACTTATGTCAATGAAGTTCTAAAACTTCCCTATATTATAGTAGTAGTATCTTTGGTAACACCCACCAAATCATGTAGAGTAACTCTCTTATACAATCGTCCAACCGTTAGACAACAAAATCATGTAATGTACATTTTTTATTTTATTTTTTTGGGATTACGAGTGAAAGATGTACAGTGCAGAACTATATAACAAAATGTTTGATATTGTTCTAGTTTTTAGTCCAAAGCCTTTTAGGTAAATGAAAATTTACTTTGTCATATATGTCAAAAAGAAAATATAAAGACAAGGAATTCTTAAAAAGTGGTTTTGTATAATTAAAATGATTCACGCAAAACTAAACTAAACAAATAATAATATATGAGAGAAATTAACTCTGCATATGTGAATTAAATTGCACATAACTGAACTGCATGAGGTGCTTAGAATGACGAAATAAACCGAGGTTAATAATCTCTCCTTAGTTCTTGGTTAGGAAATCATCTTCCAAATGTTGCTCATTAAGAAGGTAGAAGATAGTAAATGGCAATCCATATATCTCCCCATTATATAATATTCGGACTCTTGTGTTCAAACCCTCCGAATAGAAGTACTAAGAAACTTGGTGGGGTTGCTGGAGCTCCCATTTGTGATATGATTCACCTAATTACCAGAAGAAGAATATATGAGAAACTAAACCGCTAGGTTTAGTACCCAACAATCGACATTGATGTTAATTCACAGTGAGGGATGGAACAAAATGGAGAAGAGAGGCAGTTAAGTTAGTGAGAAACTATCATTTTCTTGTTTTTACTGAGAAAAAAGAAAAGATAAGGCAAAAGAAGAATACTTTAATGGAAACGGCGCCCATCGCCATTGACCGCCGAGCTCATCAAGGACCATTACTATGGACACCCCTATATTCAATACTACTCCTAATACTACTACTTACACCCAAGCTTCACCCATTTCATCTTCACCTGAGTTTTCTTCTGGGTATTTTCTCATCTCTTTCTTTTTTTTTTTTTTTTTCATTTCCTTTTATTGCATTTTCCACCATTGAGCTTTGTTCTTTTGGAATTCTTTGATTGTGGTTCAAACTTATTCTCTGAATTTAGTTTTTAGTTTTTACTGTTTGATGTGGAATCTGTTGATAACATTCAACTTCTGGTGAGATTTACAAGAATAGAACTTGGTCAGCAATGTACTGGGCCTTTTTTTTTTTTTTTAACCCTTTTTATTTTCCCTGATCATATGGTTGGTTCGGAAAAAGCAAATTGAAGATTAAGACAGGGTTGAATTCTAAGGGTAAAAGGACTAAGACCGTGTTTGGCCTCAAATGGTATGTTTTTAGCTCCTTAGAGCTCAAAATAAGGAGGTGGAGGGGGTAGATAGTAAGGGAGAAGCTCGAACTTTTAACAAGTTAGGCCAAACATGTTCCAACTTTTCACCCTATGCCCATGGAATTTTATTGAATTCATGTATATGTTGGTTTGATTAGTATTTATCCAATTACGACCATACTTGGCTACTCCATCTAATTGGTTTCTAGTCGAATATGCCTATTGCTTTGTTTGGTAGCTTGAGCTCCCTACTTATATATGGATATTTTTGTTCTTTCGCAATTACACTTTCACCACGTACAGAGGTTAAGTCCACAAATTGCTCCTTGTTGAGAAGGATTCATCAAGCCCTTTGTAGAAGTAATCAATGGCCGTTGCTGGTTTTAATGGGCATAGCTGACTGCTTTTACACTAACTTTTGCAGTTTTGCGCTTGAATATATGGAGGGTGAGTGCACAATTGCCACAGACGTGACCCAAGTAAGTTGTGTATATTATGATTAGGGATGAACATTTGATTATATGTTCTCTTGTTGGCTTTTGGAAGAGGGGGGATTTTTAGTTTCAACATTTCACAACAAGTATAGGTTGATTGATTGTATTGCTTGTATTGGAAACTTCTCTGTCTTACAAATATTAAAGTTCTTTCTTTAACTCACTTTTATTCAATTGGTAGCTAGTGGGTAATACACCAATGGTTTATCTTAACCATGTGGTAGAGGGTTGTGTAGCACGCATTGCAGCCAAGCTAGAGATGATGGAACCATACTCTAGTGTTAAAGACAGGTGATCACTGCTTCATGATATAGATTTTTATCAGGCCTTTTCTTATTGCTAATTATGATGATCTAAGGGCTATGTTACCTGGACTCCTGGAAGTGTCCAACATGGATACGTGTCCAAGTGTCGGACTCGGCAATATTTTGAACATTTTACATGTTTTTTGGCCTAAAATAAAGTGTCAAGTGTCCGTACATGTCTGAGTATCGAGTGTCTGACAAGGTACTCAAGGTGAAATGAAGAGTCCTAGTAACATAGTTTAAGGGCAATGGCGCCATCAACCTGTGCAAGTCAACTGCAAAGTCATCTGTTTCTTTTAACCAAAAGTGAAAACAAATATGTGATTTGAGTTTGTTTGGATTCAGGATAGCATGTAGTATGATCGAAGATGCGGAAAAAAAGGGCTTGATTTCTCCTGGAAAGGTAGGTCTTGATATACATTTCTTGTAAATTTTGTTTGTAAGAAATATGAAATTGTGATTGTGAGATTTGGGCTTTTTTTATTTATTTTTATTTTTTTTAAAATAGTGGAAATGATCATTCTCAGTACACAAGAAGTACACCTTGGATAAATAACATAGAGGGGGAAAGGAAATTCCAAATAGCTTGGACACAGATAAGCTAGACCAAGTATTGCAGATTTGAGAAAAAGACCTATTTATATCAGGCACAAAGAGGGGGAGGGTAGAACTATAAAGAATTGCCATTGTATGGCTCTTTGGAAGATGATCATCATAGGATTGCATAGTGAGAAGGGAATGATATAAGAAGGATATGGCCATGCTTAGAAGAAGTTGATAGAAGGACTAGTGTTCTCTTGTGGTCCTTGAGACCTTGATTGTTGGGCTTATTTGTGCAGAAAATGAAAGAGGGATACATGTGTTCTTGTTTTTCTTGTTCTCTAACGGGAGGCAGAGAATGTTGTTGATCAAATTACTGACGTATTTCTGTGGAGAGTTAATTGTCTACTACTTACTGTTGTTTTTTGTTTTGTTTTTTTTGGCGAGCGAAGACTGTTCTTATAGAAATGACGAGTGGCAACACTGGCGTTGGGTTGGCGTTCGTTGCTGCTGCCAAGGGCTATAAACTTATAATCATAATGCCTTCTTTTGTAAGTCTTGAGAGAAGAATTATAATTCGAGCTTTGGGAGCTGAACTGCACATCATGGGTCCTACCAAAGGGTTTCCTGACTTTCAGAAGAAAGCCAAAGAGATACTGGAAATGACACCAGGCGGGTATTATATTAATCAATTTGAAAATCCTGCAAACCCAAAGGTATCTTTTGCTTTTTAACTTGAAATATGAGTCAATAGTTGTAGTGGTATGTTAAGTAATTTTGTGCTTGCAGATTCATTTTGATACAACTGGGCCAGAAATATGGAAAGCTACCGCAGGACAAGTGGGTGTCTTTGTCTCCGGCATAGGGACTGGGGGTACCTTAACTGGTGCAGGGAGATTCCTTAAGGAGAAAAATCCTGCAATTAAGGTTTTCATTTTACATTTTATCACATTTGAATGCTTAACATTCTGGATGTGCTTAAAACTCTGTGTTGTGGATGTAGTACTCTCCCCCTCTTCCCATCTTTTTTTGTCTCGCTCCCTCTATGAAAACTCAGAAGTTCATAACAAGTGAATACTTCTACATTTATTAACGTCGTGGGCTTACAACTAGGTCTATGGTGTAGAACCAGCGGAAAGTGCAGTTATAAATGGAGAAGAGCCTGGTGAGTTTGTACAGTGCACTTGTGGTAATTTTGCTTGGAATTTCAGATTATCTTTCCTCTTGGTTATTGTGTGTATGGGTTTGCCGAGGTTTATGGCTTTACCTCCAAGTCTGCTCCTTGTGATTCCAGTTCTATTGCAATGCAAACCCAATTACATCAATTACTACTGTGGCATGCTTGTCCCCAGTTTATATTCTGTTTCATTAAGGTTGGGGAAGAATTACTGACACTTAGAATATATGGTATTCATCTTTGTAATTTCTTGTGGCATGTCCTAGACTGTCATTTATGTTCAATGTTCTTAATATAACTACCAAAAGTGAGATTCCTTGTTTTGCTTCTGTATTTCCTGTTTCATCTATGTGTAAGAGCAATGCATCTTCCAGTGTTATATTGCTTCTTCACTAAATAGGTTGAGACTAATTTTCTAACAGGCAAGCACAAAATTCAAGGAATTGGTGCTGGTCTTATTCCTCCACTATTGGACTTCAATGTACTTGAGGAGGCTGTAAAGGTAAGGCTCAACGCTTGCTTGTTGTTATCTTCCCCTTAATTGTACTTCTTGGACATTGCCTTCACAAAACTTAAATCAAACATTTTGAGACCTGGATTCTGAAGCTCATATAATAATTGTGTATATTTGTGGAAGACGCAAAACAAAAGGCAATCCAGTTAT
>BSSO01004072.1:0-15180 GCA_030267885.1 Mesembryanthemum crystallinum
CCCGTTGCCACCCAATTTCTCTTTCCTCTCCCCATCCCCTGCTTAAACCCTAAACCCTACATCAAGAGATACATTTTCTTCGTCCTCCATTGTTGCTCCCAACAACCATGACCTGCGATTCATCCTTCCATTGACTAATTTCTTCCAATACCCAAAGCTATTAACTTCGATTCACACAATGCCCTCGGTGAAGCTATCCACCCAAGCAGCAATGGCGGCGGCCGCTGCTGCCGCCGCTGTATCGACCAAACCCAGCCATTCTCATGCCGAAGCTTCGTCTTGGTTCAATCCCTTCTCGTACTATCGCTCTTCGCCGGAAAATGACTCCAAATCGGATAATACTTCTAGTCCGGCGCCGGCGCCGGCTTCTGATCCCGCCGGAGAGGAGAAGGGTGGCCGGAGCTCCGGTTTCGATCCAGAGTCATTGGAGAGGGGCGCCAAAGCTCTCCGTGAAATTAACAGTTCTCCTCACGCTAAACAGGTCTGAATATTTCTATCCTGAGAAAATTTAAGGGCTTTCTTCTGTCAGATGATTAATTTTTGATTGTACATTACTTTGGTGATTGATAGCTTTGTGGTTGAATTAGGTTTTTGAGGTGATGAGAAAGCAGGAGCAAACTCGATTGACTGAGGTGGATGCAGAGAAAATCAAAATGGAAGCAATTCAACTCCACCTTGATATCGTGAGTAACTGAGCACTCCGATTCTATTGTGTTTTGAATCCTCCATCCCTCTTAAAAACAAAATTATTACTTTTGTCAAACGGCTTTGAAGCACGGGCTCCTGGCTCTCGTAATGAAATTTGAGCATTTGGAGAACTAGGGCCTGAAAGTTTTAGGGGTTGTATAAAATTTGTTGATTCTTTTAGGTAGAATTAATGTAGTGTAGCCAATGGAGATGTATTCTTCTGCGCTATGCTTACGTTACTTGGGGCGCCATATCTGTATTGCTGGTGCTGGACGACTTCAGATCAAATTGCTAAGGACTAGCACAGTGGAATTTGTTAATTTTTGATGCTAAATTTTGTATCTTCACTGCCCTTGAGGGTTATTCAGTTATGCAAATTATCCAGTCCTCGAGGCTAGAAAGAATACTTATTATCAACATTGGTTCACCCATTTACCCTGATGAATTCACTGCTCTGGATGGACATTACAAGAAATGTGGCTTGAGTCATGCATCACCTTCCTTAACGGTTGTATATTATTGTCCAAAAGTATTAGACCTGCGAGCAGAGGGGAATTGCCTGAGCAAGAAGTCAATTAACCCCGTTCTTGTTACCGTAAGCCTTGAGGGCTACTGGAGAGCAGAATTTAATTGCTTCGTCCTGTTTGAGCAAATTATGTTGGTTTTTTTGTTTTTTCTTCATTCTGATTTCTCTCTGTTAACTGTCAATTTCATGTCAATTAAAGGGGGAAAATATCTTCCATGCAAAGAAAGGTCTTGAAAGGGGGATTAATTGTTCAACCTTTAATTTCAAAGCTGCAACTTGGATGCATGTCACAATTGATCGTAACCCGGCCTTTACTTTTTTTCTTTTTAGTTGTTATTGTTGTTATTTTCTTTTCCCTAGCTGTGAAAGGTTATACATATATATAGCAAATAGCTCCATTTCAATTCACTTAACCAAGTAAACCTTCCTGCATGGCAGGAGAGGCAAAGGAAAATGGCTGAAGAACAGAGGCAATTAATTCAGCAGCAGTCCCAGGTTAAGGCCCAAGTGATGCGGCATGAAGATGAATTGGCTAGAAAAAGGATGCAGGTCTCTTAAGCTATATCTTTCTCGTATAAAAGCATGAATTTTATAAGTTTCAAAGCGCATAATTTGCTGAAACCCTGCCAAATTTAGCGACTATGGTTTAGATCATGCTTACCTACTGATGTATTTATCTCTGTCTTTCCATCCCTCTCTTTGCTCATTTGTTGATATTTAATCATTCATGTTTCATCATTGTGGGGGATACCTTTCTTTTGTTGACCGTGCTTTTGTGTGATTGACTTAGTTAGATATACATTTCGATACATTTTGTAGCAAGACCATGAAACTCAGAGGCGAAATAATGCTGAACTAGTCAAAATGCAAGAAGAATCCTCCTTTCGCCAAGAACAAGCAAAGCGAGCCACAGAAGAGCAGATCCAAGCTCAACAGCGTCAGACTGAAAAAGAGCGAGCTAAAATTGAACAGGAGACCATACGGGTGAAGGCCATGGTAGAAGCTGAAGCTCGGGCTCATGAAGCAAAACTGACTGAAGATCACAATAGGAGAATGCTTATGGAGCGAATGAATGGTGAAAGGGAAAAGTGGCTTGCAGCAATTAATACCACTTTCAGGCATATTGAAGGTAATCATTCCTTTATAAAGCTATCCTTAATTAGCTTTCTCTAACAAGTTGGATCACCAGGAATGCAAGGGTATGAAAGTCATTATAAGAAAAGAAGTCATAGAAAATTGGTTAAGTGCTAGCTTTTAGATACACATGCAAAGTTTCCTCTTCAAGGGGTTGTTCGTGGAGTCATGGTGGAGGTGATTTGCCTATTGAGAAGGATACTTTTTCTTAAGAAAGTCTGTGTCAGCCGAGCATTTTGCATGTCACAATGAGACTTGCTCTGATGTATGTTGTTTTCTTGAGTAATGATATTCCATCTTTTGGGAATGGCAAGGATTCCTCCTTTGAGGGAAAGGGAGTCAAACCCAAGTCTTCATTGAGTGTGAATCAGGTTGCGCCATTGAGCTACTCGACCCAAGCCCAGTCTTTTGAGTTCTATGTGGTTACAAGGAAAAATAAGCTATATAAATAATCTTAGCATCCCATCNAAATCTTTTGTTTAAAGTGACAATAGTATCTGCTGATGGTTTACTGACTGCGAAGATTGAACAATCCCCCCCCCCCCCCGGGGGGCCACAAAACCTATCTTTATCTGACTGAATCCTTTGATTTAGGTTCTTTTCACCTTCTTTCTAGATTCGGCCTGAAATCCTTAACATTGTTGCATTTTCAATATCTTTCTAATATACTCAATTTTTTTCGCTTCTTCTGCAGGGGGTCTTAGAGATTTGTTGACCGATAGGAATAAGCTAGTTATGAGTGTTGGTGGTGCAACTGCACTAGCTGCAGGAGTTTATATGACAAGGTATATATATCTGTTATCTCTGTCTCTACCCTTGCTCAAAGTACTTGTCTATTGCAGGGACAGAACTGTCTAATTCTGGTATTTTCCCATTTTAAATGGCTAAGGTCTTTGTGAGAGTGTCCTGGGTTTTCATCATTGTCAACAGCTTCTGAGAATTGTCAGTTATTGTCATGCTAATGATAGCTGTCAAGTACTTGCTCTTCATGCTAGACAAAGAACAATGAAATAACTTTTAGCAAGGAAGTGTAAGCCCAGTTCCTCTGTAGAATGGAATAAATGTTTACAGTGGCAACATAGATTTGTGGATCAATGCTGATGCTTCAATTTATAATGCTAATGACCTAAAGTAGTAGCAGATAGTCTGATACCCTTCTCTGCCATTATCTTTACTTGCGAGTTGCGATAAAATATGAGTAGCCTGCAAACTTCAAATAAGCTGGAAGTTTTGGGTTCCGACAAGTGGATATATAACCTTAGGATTCTCGTTAACATGATAATTTGTTATGTTGTTTTTTCTTTCCAGTGTTGAGTAATGTGCTCATAGCTGTGATCTTACATAGTTAAATGAGGATAGTATCTGGTATATTGTCTATTTTTCAACTGAATAGATCTAAGCTAGCTGCCCTCTTTGGCTTGGTCTTGCAGAGAAGGTGCAAGAGTTTCATGGGGTTACGTCAATCGGATACTAGGCCAGCCAACACTGATTCGAGAATCATCAATGCCTAAGTTCCCTATGTTAGCTTCACGTGGGACAAGTGTTTTCAGTTATAGTACAGCAGCTGGAGCAGCCAACACATCGCCAGTTAGATCTGGATTTGAAAATGTTGTTCTTCATCCGTCATTGCTGCGAAGAATTGAGCAACTTGCTGGAGCTACAGCTAACACCAAATCTCACCAGGCACCATTTCGCAATATGCTTTTCTATGGGCCTCCAGGCACTGGTAAAACTCTGGTTGCAAGAGAAATTGCCAGAAAATCGGTAGGTTTTAACACTATGCAAATTACCTCTTTGCTTAAAAGAAAAAAAAAAAAAACTTGTATTTTCTTTTCTCTGAGAAGTATTACATGGTTCAAGTCAATTTATTCCACCTCACAACACATTTTATAACCCACTCTAAAACAAGTGGTAACCACTTGTATTGTGAGAGTGGGACTACATGGTCGAGGACTATGTAATAAATTCTTCTTCTCTGCACTGCTTACATAGTATTCTCTTCTATATTTCTGCATCTACCACCTTTTTGCCTATGTCAGGGTCCCAACGTTGAGACAGGTCCACACCTATAAAAATACCTAAGTCAACGAATTTTAGTTTGCCCTCTTTAGCGGGATATTTGTCCAAACCTTTGTACAAATAAACTTGCTCTACCTCTTTTCCTGGGCTAATATGTGGATTTCCCCAATTTCGTNTTGGGGAAGAGACGGAGGAGGGGGGGGGGGGGCGTGGGGTTGCGGTTAGTTTTCTGAAAGCTTATGTTACTGGTAGTGAAGCCAAATGGCCCATAGTTATTAGGGTATGTTGGTTTTGTCTTTTTCTTTTTTTTTTTTTTTTTTTTTTGTTGGAACCTAGCATTCTCCAGCAAACTCCGGCAACTTACAGCAAACCCCAGCAATTAGTGAAAAATTCCAGCAACCTTCAGCAACTCCCAGCAAACAATAAGAAATTTTCAACACTTTAGAGTCACAAAAATCAACAATCCTAGCATTTTCCACTAACCTCCAGCAACTTCCAGCGAACTCCAGCAATCATCAAAAAGTTCTAGCAACTTCCAGCAAACTCAACTCCGGCACTTCAAAAACCAGATGTGAAGAATAGACCCTTAGTATGAATTTCTCTACTATTGGCAGTTGAACCTCAGTAGATCTTCTCTTGGCCTGATATTTGGATCCCCTTTTGCTTTCCTTTTTTCTAAATTGAATGGTGTGCTCCAATTCTGCTAGACTAAGATCATTCTCAAGTTGAACATATATATATGTTTACTTCTATATATGCGTATGAGGTTTGTTGAATGATCACCTCTTTGACCACCTAGGGCAATGAGGGAGCTGCCTGCTTGGTTGGGGTGCTGAAAACGAGTATCATAGGCTTTGTGGTTCATCAAGTAGGATATAAATCTATGTTAGCCACATTGCCGTTCTCCAGCCCATTGTTTGGCTGCTTAGAAAATTATAAATCTATGTTAGCCACAAGTTCATCAAGTAGGATATAAATCTATGTTAGCCACATTGCCGTTCTCCAGCCCATTGTTTGGCTGCTTAGAAAATTATAAGTCTAGGAAGGCAGTATGCTTTATGAATTAGAGGAGATCCATAGTTCAAAACCCTAACCTTCACAAACTAATGTTCAACTAAGGTCCTGTTTGGGATGGTTTTAAGTTGCCAATTTTCAGTTTTTTTGAAAAGTAACCAGTTTTTTAGAAACCACTTTTTTTGATTTCCAGTTTTTCGTTGTCAGTTTTGAAAATTAAGCAAATAACTATAAGCACAACGAATTTTTGCTTTCAATTAAATTTCTGCAAGAAGTTGAAATTTTTTCAAAACCCAAAACTGGCAATTAGGAGCCATCCTGAACAGTTTTTGCAGCTGTTCAAAGAAAAAAATCTGAACTTTTTGCATTATTATTCAATTGATTCATTATCTTAACCTATATAACATATTGGACAGGGGTTGGATTATGCCATGATGACGGGAGGTGATGTTGCCCCATTGGGCCCACAAGCTGTTACCAAGATCCATGAAATTTTTGACTGGGCCAAGAAGTCGAAGAAAGGTCTACTGCTTTTCATCGATGAGGCTGATGCATTTCTTTGCGAGTAAGTTCTAGCCCTGACTGTTGGTTAGTGAATTGACAATGTTGATACAATGGATAGAAGGTTGTAGGATTCGGGGCAGGGGTTGTCAAAGTGGTGATCTGAACAAGCCTAGGGCTTGCATGTATGCTAGTTTTTGTTAATGTTGCTGATGCCAAAGAAAAGCAAGGTAAAAGAAGGGGAGAGATGGCAGTTCTCAATAATGTTATGATCTTTGCTTCAGAAGGTTCATGAATGTGCCAGATTGATCAAAACTTAAAAGGCATCTTAAATGAATTCAGCCTTGTGTGATTGTCTTCGTTAAGTGCCCCCACTTCTAAATGATCAGCACATTAAACTCTTAAATTTAAGGAGCATCGTTTTAGAGTGGAAACATTTTGCCAAGTTATGAAGCATGTCCCTTATCCAATGTTCAACATATGTAACCTGCACAAGACTAGGAGGCTGCTATGTCCAAATTAGTGCATGGTCAATGGTCAGTGATTCCTTTCAGTTATCTTACACTCACGATTTTTCTTCATCTACTGCAGGCGAAACAGCACGTACATGAGTGAAGCACAGCGAAGTGCACTTAATGCTTTGCTTTTCCGAACCGGGGACCAGTCAAGAGATATAGTACTTGTGCTTGCCACCAATAGGCCAGGGGATCTTGACAGTGCCGTCACCGATCGAATAGATGAAGTGATTGAATTTCCGCTTCCTGGGGAAGACGAGCGGTACAAGCTGTTGAAGCTCTATTTAAATAAGTACCTTTCTGATAACAATGGAAGCGACAATGAATCTAAGTGGGGGCCAGTGTTTAGAATCAAAAAGAAGCCACAGAAGATAACTGTCAAAGATCTATCTGAGGATGTGATTCGTGAAGCTGCAAGAAAGACCGAAGGGTTTTCCGGACGTGAGATAGCTAAACTCATGGCCGGTGTTCAAGCAGCTGTCTATGGGCGGCCAGACTGTTCCTTGGACTCGCAGCTATTCAAGGAAATTGTCGACTACAAAGTTTCTGAGCACCACCAGCGAATCAAGCTGGCTTCTGAAGGCGGAAAGCCTTAATTTTTTTAGGTTGACCAATTCGTTTACTGATGGTTGTACACTTCAACTGCTGTAAATTGAGTTACTGAAGGATGAACAGATTTTCCAGTACCTGGATAGAGCCATTAGGACATTGGAGAACCCTTGGAGGATCCTATATTTATGTTGCTAGTTACAGGGATTTGCAGTTATAGTGGGGAGTAGAGGGATAAACGGAATGAAGTTTTCTTCTGTATCAATACAGATATGATTTGTACCAATTTTTTTGATAAAGAGAGGCCATAGTTTATTTCTAACCCACTTCAAGATTATTTCTATGTATTTTCTCTGGGATAATATCAGGCCTCCTATTGGGTTGGTTATTTTACTTGGATATGTCGATGAATCTAAACCTCTTTTCTTTTTCTTTTTCTTTTTTGCCAATTAGTCTAAGCCTTTTTTCAAGGTCCTTCCAAATGGATATGCCGATATAAGTAGTCTTCAAACTGTAAAAAGTACTCCGTTTCGCACCCAAAAATAAAAAATAAATAAAACTGTAATATTCTGTATTAAGTAGTATCAACTAAGTTATTTTCTATCTCTCAGTCATATGGGAAATAAAAAATTAATAAAACTGTAATACTCCGTATTAAGTAGCATCAACTAAGTTGTTTTCTATCCCTCAGTCATATGGAAAGCTTATTTAAGACTCTAACTTTTTTATTTGACCCTTTTTATTTTATTTGTGATTTGCTACATTTTCAATGTACCTTTTTTCGATTTATTTCCTGAAGTACGTTACTAATTGGTTGTTTGGCATCTTTAAAATATACTTTTAAAAACTACTATAAAACATTGACAAAACCAGCAAAATATGGTGTTAGCTATTTTAGAAAAACGGTTCATAAATTTAAAATGACATAAATACCTTTTATGTGGTCTAACATGTGACAATGTTTAATAAATACACATTTAACTAATTACTAGATGTTTATTTCATTTTCACTAATACTCACTCTTGTAGCCTCTAAGATTCTTGATTACTAATTGTCTTGAAGTTTTAGGAAAGCTCTTGTTTGTCCAAACCAAGCTCAACACAAGATGAGATCCTTGTTTCAAGGATAGGGATTGTTTGGGGTAGCACCTTAATCCCTATGTTCTCAAAAAGTCAAAATTTGATGGTAATCACTTTGTGTTAGTTAGGGCTCAAAAGTTTTAACATGCTTGGGCCTAAAAGCCTATATAGCTCACGCTACAAGGAAAGTTTTGGCCAATGGGGGCGAATGGCAAAGCATGGTGGACACTCGATAGAAGATTTCTAAGGTTATCTCGGGCCTCCAATGGCCTTTACAAGAAGAGCTTGGGGTCTACTAGGCCTAAAAAGTCATTGACATGCTCAAGCATTCGTAGTTCTTTTTTTTTTTTTTTCTTTTTTTTTCCTTTTTTTTTATATATCAATAATTGATATTTTGATTTAGAGCTGAAGAATGGCGTACAAAATTCAAGTATATGACCTTAGTTATGTATCATGTTCAAAAGTTTCTGACCAAATTCACTCAAAAAAAAAAAAAAAAAAAGAGAGAGAAGAAAAATCTGACCAAAATAAATTCACATGTGCTACTCAAACTACTTGTTAGAAGTATTTTATCTCTTTATGGTACGATCCGGTGCGAGTATGATTAATTTGACACAAATGATCAGAGTGAACCAGTGGTTAAAAAAAAAAAAAAAAGATGAGTAACGAGCTCTTAAAAGCTAAATGTAACATACAAACCTATCTAATTACTTGACTATTTAAGAGGTGTTCGACACATTAATAAATAAGTTACTCATTAAGTACTTCATCCGTTCCTCTAAAATCTTTACGTTTGCAATTTTCGTCTTTCCCCCTAAAATCTTTGCATTTCTTAAAGGAAAATTTTCACCAAGCTATACTGAGGTTTGGTGAAAATACACCTATGTATAACGAGTTTTGGTTAAATACAGTGAGTTATACCAATTTTGAAAATAATTTCACTGAGTTATACTCCAGCCATATTACGGTGACCGGATAATGACGTGGCACCTAAATACAGGTCTGATAACTAACTATCAAGATAAATGGACATAAACACCCTTGGTATACCTTCATGAAAATCACCTAAGTTTTTTCTTTTTCATCTTCTTTTTCTTTTCACACATAACACAAAGTTACCTTAATGAAAAATCACCCAATTATTATCTTTTTTTTTTATAATAAAATCCTGCTTCTTTTAACACATAATACAAAGGGTATAATGGTCATTTCATCACTCCGGTCACCGTAATTATGTGTAACACCATGGTTTCATTTTTGGTATATCTCGTTATATTTAATGAAACCTCAGTATAGCTAGGTGTATTTTTGACAAATCTCGATATACCTCAATGAAAATTTTCCTTTCTTAAAATAGAAACGTAATTTGTTTGAAGTTACCTTAATGCCCTTCCCAATCAACTCTTGTTTTTTCTCTCTCCTACCCACTCTTAAAGAAAAAAATTGGAAGAAAAGAGACAAGACAAAATTTCTTAATCAACGTACATATAGCAAACGTAAAGATAATAGGGAAATAAAGGGAGTATAATTTACTAACACAAGTCGTTAATATTCGATTTTCATGGAAAATAAATTATCTACGGACCTATAAATTAGAAGATCAGTGAATGATGACAAATTTAAGATTCGAGTCTAATAAAATGCTGACACGACCAATTACAATTTACAATCACAAGGCCATGCATTTCGCGTGCAAATCATGATGTGACTTCCCATGAATCACTTTTACTATCCTGCTAGATTTGGTTGACAAAGGAAAAATATGCCATCCGTTCCAAAAAAAACATTGCCTACCTTAAATTTTGGAAATTTTTTAAAAAGAGTATCTGATGTTTAGTGTAATAATGTAAAGGGTACCTGATATTTAGTTATTCCCATTTAAGGTACCCTATATTTTGAATTAAGTCTCATTTAGGGTCTAATTGGCTGAAACCGTAAAACTCTGTTAGAATTTCTAAAAGTTTTGAGAAAAAATTCCATCAAATAGGGGTTTCCTTTACAAAATAGGATGAGTTTGAAAAAGAAATATTGAGCTACTTGTGAGAGGGTAAAGGACGTTGAAAATAATACACAAAAGGAAGAAGTAGAGGTTGAAAAATGTCCATGAAGGTCTATACTTTAGTAATTGCTGATGATATAATTTTTCAAATCAAAATTCATAGAGAGGATCACACTTGCACTATAATGGAAAAGAACTCAAGTGCTTGGGCTCAATTGATTTCAGAAGTCCTTAAGGCAGATTTCCAAGCAAATCCTGATAGAAACTCTGACTTACAATTGTAACAGACTTTTTCATAACGTCGACTAATTGAACCCCAAATGAAAATTAATTTAAAATGCTGGGTAACCTAAATGGAAATAGGTAAACGTCAGGCACCCTTTTTATTATTACCCCGAACCTCGGGTACCCTTTTTGAAATTTTTCCTTAAATTTTTCCGACCACGTTTATTTTTACTCTTGTAAAAATACATTCCCTAATCCCTCCGTTTCATTGTATTTGTTTTGTCCTAGTTAAATGGAGTATAAATAGTGTTTAGCAAATGTTTTTTGAGTTAGCTTTTGGTATGTATGACTTGTTTGACCAGTTCACCAGTTAAATAAGGTATCTGATAATCCCGTAAGTGGTTTAGTTGGGTGGTTTTTTGGCATTTCACTAGCCGATTTTTAAAAAACTACTTTGATTTATGACTGCTGAGTTCTATTTAAAGATATTTTACAAGGTATCAACTAATAATGACCACCTAATTTTACCAAACAAATTTTACAAACAATTATGGTTACCCGTCAGTCAAAATAAATAATATAACTAGCCAACATCTAATAGCTATCAACCAATAATCAACACTCCATGTCACCAGCCACTTGTCAAATAGAGCTAGTGATTTTGAAGATTTTTCAACTTTCAAGGTTGTATACCAAGGGTCTGTTCTTTACGTCTGATTTTTGTAGTGCTGGAGTTGGAGTTTGTTGGAGAATGCTAAAAGTTGCTGCAAATTGTTGTAACTTCTTGCTGATTGATAAAGTTTGATGAAGAATGATGGAGATTGCTGAAATAGTTGATTTTTGTGACTCTAATGTGCTAGAAATTTTTTAATTTTTGTTGGAGTTTGTTGGGAATTGTTGGAAAATTTTACTTATTACTGGAGTTTGATAGGAGTTGTTAGAGTTTGATGGGAAATGTCGAGTTTCAACAAAAACAGGACAAAAGAGAACAGACCCAAAACTAATGAAATTTTAGGCCTTGTCCTCTAGAGCTTATTTTTGTTGATTTTTGTTGATTTCAGCAAAAATCAACAAAAATCAGTAAAATCAACAAAAATCAACAAAAATCAATAAAAATAAAAAAAGTCGCTCTCTGACGAATCTAACGAATCAACAAAAATCAACGAAAATCAGTAAAATCAACAAAAATCAGTAAAATCAACAAAAATCAACGAAAATCAATAATCAACAATAAATATCAACAAAAATAAGCTGTAGAAAACAAAGCCTTAATTTCGCAGTACAATCTTATGAAAATTAAGTTTAAAATTTCAAAAGAGAAAACATTGATCCAAGTTGTAGAATAAAGATTGAAAAAAATCCACCGAAAAAAAACACATCAAGACGAATTATAACCCCTTAAAAATTTAGACCCCGTTTGATATGGCTGCTAGTTTCCAGTTTTTAGTTTTTTTTTGAAATCTCAAAACCACTTTTTAAAAATCACTTTTTTTTTTTTAGTTTTCTAGTTGCCAATTTTGAAAATTAAGCAAGAAATTATTTGTACATACATTACAACTTTAGATAGAATTTCTACAAAGAATTGAAATTATTTCAAAACTAATACTTCATCCGTCTCGCAATTAGCTTTTAAAAATAATAATATTTTTGTCTCACAATTAGCTTTCAAAAACCAATATATCCCATAACCTCCCTAAAACACGCCTCCACTAACTTACAAATACAATATAAAAATCAACTTTCTCTCTCCAATCACTTACACATACAATTATTTTATTCTCTTACACCAATATTTCTCTCTATTAATTTAATATCTTATATCACATAAACCTCTTATTATATTAGATTTATAGTAAGAACATTTATGTCCAAAACAACTCGCCTTAAATCTCGTACCCTCACCCTTTTCGAAAGCTAATTAAGGAAGAGAGAAAGTAACTAATAACTGACAAGCATCTCAAACAGAACTTGATTGGAGTCTTACATTTTGAGGACGGAGTATTAATCAATAAGAAAGGAAGAACAAAAATTAAGTAGGGCCAAAAATGAAAAAAAGGAGTAAGCGACGATGACAAGAGAAAGTAGAAGAGAAAAGCTCCGACGTGGACACGAGTGGACGAGGTATCGCCGCGTAGCACAACCCGACAATTAACCCATTAATTAATCGCAAAGATATTCTTCTGTCTTAATTTAATACTCCTACTATTACTTTAATGATTGATTCCCCTTGATTCTTAAGTTGCCAGTGATTAGCCATTAGCCACCATAAACTTGAATCTTTCAAGCCAATTAATAAATACTTGCTCATACAGTATTCATTTACACAAGATTGGGTACTACAACTACTATTCCTTTTTTGATTATCGATTATTCTAATATGCGTTCATGACCGTATGCACATGTTAACAGTTAGTTTAAAATTTTGGTGATCATCAAGTTCGAATTGAAAAACAACAAACTACTATTCCTTTTTTGATTATCGATTATTTTCAGTATTATTTTCAAATATCGAACCATTTTATAAATGTAGAATCTGTTCTTTACGTTTGGTTTTGTAGTGTTGAAAGTGGAGTTTGTTGGGAGTTGCGGTAGGTTGTTGGGGTTTGTCATAATTGTTGATTTTTGTGGCTCTAAAATGATGGAAATTTGTTATTGTTTGCTGAGAGTTGTTGGAACTTTTTACTAATTGATGGAATTTGTTGAAAGTTGTTCGAGTTTGATAGAAAATATTGGGTTCCGAACTTTTAGCAAAACATAAGATGAAAAGATCATACTTGGAGTACAAAAGTATGTATTGAATAGTCCGAGGACTAGATATGACGACCTACATGGGTTTATGGTTGTTGGAGTTTTATTTTATTTTTTTCTAGTAAAAATATGTTTTACTTTTTGTTGTTTGTTGACGAAAAGAACATATCATTAATCGAATATGTAAATGCAATTTTTAAAACAAAAGAATAATTATCGAGTTCTTTTTTAGAACTATTAAATTATTTGTAAATTTAGTAAGGGCATGTTATTTTTATCTTAACTTGATAAATTGCAATTCAATTCAATTCTAATCAATTTAATTGAGTTCAATTCAGTTGACCTATTTTTTTTTTTCTCTTATAAATTACTCCCTTCGCCCCCAACTTTCCTTGACAAATCAATGTTCATGAAGGATTAAAAGATTGTAAATTTTGCCTCTTTTGCCCTTATTGAGATACATTAAAATAATATGTAGTGGGGTGTGAGAGAGGAAATTTTTTTGAATAGAGAGAGTGATTGGAGAGAGAAAGTATAATTTTAAATTGGATTGAAAAGATAGTAGAAGGGTGAATAAGGAAGTATATGAGGAAAATATTAATTAGTTAAGTTAAGTAGGGGACTTGATTTTGCATGGTTTGTTAAGGTGAAGGATGGAGGGAGTATTATACATTTAGTTCAATTTAGATCATATCAATTCAGTTCAATTGAACTTATTAAAGTTAAAATTAATTTAATTCAATTCAATCAGAATAAATTGAAAAGTACATACCCTACTTGCTAAAAAGGTTAAGATAACGAGTGTGTCATGGTGATGGACAAACATTAGAAAAACCATTTTAAATGAAAAATCTGATCTAACACATTACTTAATTTCCTTATTTGACAAATTCATAAGATAAAATAAGAGAGCAAAGAGTTCAAGGTCAATTAAGGTGCATGAACCAGTACTCTTTATCTTATGGGATAAATGAGTTCTGTAAAGCCTGTTATGTGGGCGGTGGGCCTTATCTTTTCGGGTTGGCAAATTCTTATTTGAGACGTGTCTCATCCAATTATTAGATGAGACGCATGAATAATAAGGGTTTGTGGGTTGGGCCTAAATCCATTTATTAAAGTTGGGTTAAATAGTGGCCTCATTGAGACTAGTCTCATTAGAAACAAGCTGTTTCGGGTTTGGTTCTTTATTTTCTACTACTCGTAATAAATAGAGTAAACAATATAGTCTTTAAAAGTAAAGTAATTCAAACTTTCCATTTGGTTGCTAACAGCCTTGGTTTCAACCATAGTGTGGTTATACCTTTCTTCGATAAAAGACAGTGGATGCATAAGAATTGACCTCAAACGTATTACTCCAGCATATGTTTTACCTTCCAATATTGAATTGTGGAGCATGAGGTCATGCGCTCGCTATATGGAGTATGTTAGTTTCATAGTTTGGGATTAGAAGTCTTAATAATGTGATAGAGTAGTAACTAGTAAGAGTACTATAAAAAGGAACCAAGCCCAACTTTTAAATTGATGGATATGGATACCTAATATTTGGTTTTATGTCATAATGTAATTTGATAGGTAATTTCCATTTAGGTTAATGCAAAGATTAATGTTGGGCTGTCCCATACTGAAAACTTAAATAAAAATATGAGACATTTTTTTTTTTTTTTTTTTGCATTTCCATGTTTGGTACCTTATTATTGCTAAATAGAATGAAAATAGCAATAATAATAGTAGTATGTAAGACAAAAGGTAAAATGCAAAATTAAACTGAACTAAATAAACTATCCTGAATTAAGGGTGTGTTCAGTATTACTTGAACTAAACTGAACAACCTGACCTCAACTAAACTGAATTGAAATGAACCAAATAAATAGTATTTTGAAAGAGAAAAAGTGAATGAATTGAACTGCACAACCCGAATTAAACCAAACTGAACACCTCAGTTGAGTTTAATTAGGATGAAATGAACACTAGGGTTGTCAAAAGTTGACACGGCACGATAACACGACACGAATCGGACACGAATATAGCGGGTTAGTGTTGAGACTTTTTGACCCGTTTAATTATATGGGTCGACACAAGTGACACGTTTAATTAAATGGGATAGGTTAAGGTTGAGGTTTCCAACACGAAAGTGACCTGCTTACAACCCGTTTAATTATATACGTCAAATTTATATTTAATTA
>BSSO01004073.1:0-15178 GCA_030267885.1 Mesembryanthemum crystallinum
TTTTTTGCCGGAAAAGGGGCTAAGGTAGTGATCCACAAAAACCAAGTTGTTAAAAGATAGTTATTTTCAAAAAAAAATTATAAGGGAGTTATTCGCAAAAAGTGAAATTTAAAAGGTAGTTATTGGCAAATTTTTCTAAAATTAAATAAATAAAATTAAATAAAATGAAAAACTATTGTAAAGCTAAACATAACTTCCCCTAACAGACACTTCACCCCTCTACTAACAAACTAACCATATCACCTCGGGCTAATTCATTAGTGTGCTTTGATCTGCAACAAACTCTTTCTTTCCCGCCTATAATGCAAATTTACTCTGTTTTTTTCTCTGTTTCTCTCTCATGAGATTGAACCCATCAAGAACTCAACCTGCAGAGAGGTGAAGCTAGGAGGAGCAACAATGTCGCTTCCTATCTTGAAGACCTGCAGAGAGAGGAGGAAGATCCCCAAGCTCTATGGCTTCAACACTTTCTGCGAACCCGGAAACCCGATCAAGACAATCGGGTCGTTCCGAGACAATATTCGGGCATTTCTTCGAGAGTGTGCTGAGGTTGAGGATTACCAAATCAATTCCATGCCTGTTTGGTGCACCTTGCTTGTTCAAGAAAATAGGGGCATCGTTGTTCCTCTTTACACCATTGAAGAAAATGTCAAGCTCTGTAAAAACCCCTTCTGCGATCATTGCCGTTGTACTGGTAATACACTAATCCCTGCAGTCATTGACCCTTTATTGCTGATTTTGAGTTGCGTAGTTTCTCTTGCATTTAGCTCATTTTTGGTGGATTTGTGTTTCTGGGTTTTGATTCTTTTTCTCTGATTTTGTTTCTAGTTGTGATTTCATTGCTGTAAATATTGTTGGGTTTCTGTCAAGCTCGCATATGTTGATTGGCTGAATTGTGTTTTATGGGGGTGATATTTGAAAATTTTAGGGTTCTGGGATTTGATTCATTTTCTCTGTTTTGCTTGTTTTAATGTTGCAATTGCCGTGGATAATGTGGTGCCTCTCATGAACAGAAGGCGTTCGTTGTATTGTTTCTATTGGGCTTTTCATTTAGATTGAGAAGTGAAAATTGTGAGGTTTAATTTGTTGTTTTGATTATAGTTTCCCTGTTTCATAGTTATAATTTCATTAAACGACCTTTGCTAAGTTGGTTCTTGCTGTTATATTTATCATAACTATTAAGTTGGTAACTAACTTAGGATGCAACATTATATAAGTGGAGAAGTACCCATATGATTCTCTGAGTGGCAAAAAAAACTAGATTCTATTTGGTAACAGCAGCACCTAGGGTTTTCTCATTACTTGGGAAAATGTGGTTGTTTGTTCACTAGTCTTGTTTAAATTTGCTTTCCCTCATTCTCATGCTGTTTATCCCAGAAATCCTTATAGCATCCTTAATTTGCTGATGTCTACAGTCAGTCAATTATATTTTAAAATATGTGAATCGGGCTCGTTTGTCCAATGCAATGTAGTCAATATGCTGGATGTGTCCAAGCATAAGAACTAAGCATAGGGTCTTGGTTATGTCTGGAAAACTGTCATTTGCCCTATTGATATTTACATTTAAGTTGGACTCATCATTTTGTGTCAAGATGGATTATTAGTACTACTATATAGGGTTTTTGAAGGATTCTGAAAATTTGTTTGGTACTCCATAAGTTTTGCGATTTGATTTCAAGGAGAAGTTGCGTGATTTGATCTCATGTCTTTGCTGGACTCTACTTCCGATTTTAGTTTGATTGTGGATGGTTCTAGAGCTTCAACTCCCTTATGGAATTGAGGTGGGGATATTCATGGAAACTTAATGAATCTTTTTCCTGCATGTGTCCTTGTGAAGTTGGGATGAAGAGAATTTTCATCAGTATAACTGTTTGGTTCGTAGCTGTAAACTGGATTATAAGATGTTGCTACCACCAGTCGGTCATTATATTGTAAATGGCCCCTAATTGTTAAACCTTTCCTGTTCATTCTTCAATCCTAGATTGCACATCTGCTTGCACTGCAGCACTGGTTGGTTTCAGTAGTGATGCCATTGCAGCTGATGTCAGGTGAACTCATGGTTCTGGGTTTTGTTTACGACTTTGGATGCATTTTCGTTTCCCTTGTCCTCTAGCTATATTTGGATTTTTGCTTGTGTTTGTTTATCACTTGTATTGATTTCTCTTTCACGGTTAAACTGGTGTGCTACAGTTTACTTTCAATCTAAATGGAATTGTTTTTCTTGTAATCATCGTGCACTTAGGATGGAGTCATCACTATTTGTCAAAAAGGAAGTACCATATGATTATTCCCCTTGATTCTGAGTGGAATAAGCCTCTCAACAGTGATGTCTTTGAGCTACAAACACACCTCTTGTATGGGCTAATTCATTGTAATGGCTTTGGCCATCTTTTGTGCATAAATGGGATAGAAGGGGGTTCTAAATATCTTTGTGGAAGAGAGATCATGGATCTTTGGGATCGTATATGCACAAACCTTCATGCAAGGTATGAAAACGTGAATACTCTGATGAATTTTTCGACATACTCCTGTCTCTTTTGTTGATGCATCAAAGTCCAATTGAACTGATGTGGGTATTATTCTTCCTCTTACAGAAAGATCACAGTAGAGGATTTGTCAAGAAAGAGGTCAATGGATCTTCGATTGCTATATGGCATTGCATACGGCCACCCGTGGTTTGGCAAATGGGGATATAAGTTCTTGCATGGAAGCTTTGGAGTTCAAGAGCACCATTACCAGAAAGCTGTTGAGGTTCTTAGCTCTATTGATCTTGATGACCTAGTTTTCAACCTGCCAAATACAGATCAGAGGCAAGGTATCAATTGTATCATATCTTCCTACAGAGATTTAAGCGGGACCCGTCTCATCACACTCAGAGATCTCCTCAAGTTCATGCTCACTCTCAAGTCCCAGACACCTACCAGGAGCAAAATTGCCTTGGCTGGGCCCAAATTGCCTGCCTACGTACTTTCGGTTTTGAAATGCCCAACTAAACGTAGAGTGACATTTATAAAATCTCCTGCAAAAGCAAAGACCATCAAGTGCAGAAAGTTTGCATCTGTAGTAGCTAATATGGACAGCAGATGGCCTACAAGGAGACTAGAATATGCAGCTCAAGTTATCGTTAATGCCCTAAAGGAAAATAGGGAGAGCAAATCCTTCGGTTGCGGAATGACTAGGCAGGAAGTTCGAGATGCTGCTAGACAACATATTGGAGATACAGGGCTGCTTGATTATGTCCTTAAATCCATGAACAATGTGATTGTGGGCAATACCATAGTTCGACGTAGAATTAACTCGATGAATAGGGTTCTGGAATACACCATTCATGAACTTGGTGAAGCCTCACCCTTAAAACAAGAGATGGAATATGAATCTTTGGAACCAGCTTCAACACTTGACAAAACACCTGGATCTGATGTTTATAGAGATGTATATGCCTTGTATCATGAAGTGCTCATGGGGCAGCCCGAGTCAGAGACTTTTGGCTTGTCAATCCGTGTGATATTGGACAGCAAACACTTTGTAAAGGAATGGCCTTTTCTGGACCATGATGACCAGTTACTGAGGTTTATATGTCGTATCCTACCAACCTCAAGTGAGTTAGATGTGGAGTTATCTAAGAAATTTTCACCTGGTGAATTAATTGTTGTGCCATTGCATGCTTCCTTTAGTGACTTGAAGGAAGAAGCTCAGAAAGCCTTAAGGGACACTTATTGCATCATGGAAAACTATGAGGTGAGTGACATAGAGAACTTGGACAGTTTGGTTGATGAAGAGGCTGTGTTCAGTGAAGTTGAGTCAGGTTCTGAACTTTGGGTCAGGGGTACTGGGATTGACTTAAACACTGAGCTGAGGTATGAGGGTGGGCCCGATAATTGGACAGTCAGATGCTCATGCGGAGCAACGGATGATGATGGGGAGAGGATGGTGTCGTGTGACATCTGTGAGGTTTGGCAGCACACAAGATGCAGAGGCATTGAGGATTCAGAAGCCGTCCCTCCTCTTTTCGTGTGCCAAAAGTGCTGTTCTTCACTTATGCCTCCTAGTGTCGAGACAAACACATCCCATTTCAAGAGTTCACAAGATACAATGATACTGCCAGGAGTTGAAGAAGAACCTTGGATGGCACCATCATCCCCGGTAGAAGAACCTTGGATGGCACTCTCATCCCCGGTTGACGAACCTTGGATGGCACTGTCATCCTCGGTTGAAGAACCTTGGATGGCACTGTCATCCCCGGTTGAAGAACCTTGGATGGTACTTCAGTACTGATGCTTGTGGATTTGGTAAATAGCTGACAAATGCAATTTCCTGTACCCCATCGGTTCTTTTGTACTGGCATTTTGTATTTTCATGTTGTGCATAGTTGATTAGTGTAGAGATATCTTCATAGTAACTCGATTTTGTTTGTTGTGTTCTATTCTATTTCATCTCCTTTTTCTTCTGGTTCTGCTCTACTTCTTCTACTGTATGTGTGTAACTGTAACATCAACCAGTTTACAGTTCTGAAATGAATTCATTGTCAGAATTGTGTTTCGTAAATTGACTGTTCTGTTGCTATCAACTGTAGAAGATTGAGCTAATTTAACTCAATCTATATGATAATTTGGAAATTTCTTGCAATGAGATTTGTAACAACATACTATATTATTTTGATGGTATTTGTTTCAAAATGTCAACTAGGTACCACCATGTTTCAAAAATAGTTTCAAATTGATATCTAACATGATTGTTATGGGCGTCAATACTACCATTAAAACTTAGTCACTGAAAGATTTGAAACATAACATTTTTGCCAAATGAAGGATCAAAACACTTTTTTTCCATCACCATTAACATTTCATAAAAATTAAATAAAAGTAATAAATTGGAATTCTTAATCTCAATGGAGTCCACTTAAAAAAACAAAACCAAAAAAAAGATGAAAAAAGCAATCAAGGTTCTACCGAGATGTCCACTTAAAAAAACAAAACCAAAAAAAAGATGAAAAAAGCAATCAAGGTTCTACCGAGATTTGAACTCGGGCTATTGGATTCAGAGTCCAATGTCCTAACCACTAGACCATAGAACCATTTATGCCCTTCACTTTCTAAGTAAAAGTTTTTATACAGTTGTACTCTGTTTATTTTCTAGGTTTTATTTTAGGAAAAATTTTATTTTAATACCAATTACGGATAACTGTGATAGTCGACTCTTTTGTAAAGCTGCAACATTTCTTTTGCCTTTTCTCAACTCAAATTGAAGCATTCTTTCAGCCCCAAAATAATAATAAAAAATTTAAACCTTAAATTGAAGCACACAGTACATATTGCTTCAAATGATATGCTCCCATTTAAGTATAGCAGTATCTGAATATCCCCAAAATCTCTCGTAAGATGAATTTAGGATCATTCGATGGATTGATTCTTGATAATGGGCAAGCTCGGCTGATTGCGGCAATCGAGAATAAGACCCATGTTCTATGTTTTTACGGTTTGCATGCCAAGTGTTTGATGAAATGCTTATCGTAAAAGGGTTCCTAGGGTAATTGAATGTTTTTACATAGATAAAAGGTTTTTACACTGGTGAATTGGGGTCATATCTCATGTGCCCAAACTTATCACTGTGTTTGAGATTTCATGGGATTAAGCTGGTGGAGGAATTAGAAAGGGGAGCATTTGATTGGGTAAAGTACATATGTTGATATGTGACATTGACATTGACAATGACAATGATATTGATATGGTGGCCACTTACAGACACAATCAGGATAAAAAATGTAATGGGTAGTGGCAACAAAAGGCATTTCTTTGTGGTATTGAAAACTTGATGATACTTTGTCTTTAATGAAACAATAGTCACTCTAACACTATAATTTGAACTAGTGACGTGACTTGCTCATTTCGTACGTATGGAATAATTGGGTGACAACTTCCATGTGTGTTTTGCATAATCTAGCTGAAGATTTGCTGTTAGAGCAAATGATGGATTGATTGGCTGATGAGATCTATGTTTCTCATACTCAAGTATTCTTAGGATCGGATTTGGATGGATGAGTCTAAGGATTGGACTCATCTATGTTAAGGATCTGTTTTCTTATTTTGGGTTTATGATATTGCATCCTAACATCCAAGTATCCGACAAGGATACTTTTGTTGAAATGGAGAGTCCAAGCAACATTGAATGAGACTATATATAGCATCTGGATGAGACCTCAAAGAGCTTATTTTATCCGAAATACCTATTGTGGTAGAAGGTTCTGCTGCAAGCTCAGATATTGCATACATCAAAAAATGTAAATTTCAACAGGTAATTTCTGTTCTAAAACTTGTTTTTATACTGTTTTGCGTTACATTTTGCAACTTGGCTTCTGTCATCAATGGCGATTTCATAACGTTTAGCAGCTCTGTTAGAGTAAGATCTAATCAAAATCAAAGAGGTCGACTGTTGCATTGCTAGAAGCCTTTTCTGCTGTTCAATTTTTTCTGATTTTTTGTACTGTTAAACTGATAAAATGTAGCAATATGTTTGGATTACATAGCACTAGACACCAGTTGCTGAAAATTGACAGCACAAGTTGTTCCCTCTATGAGATATAATTAATTGGGACTGAGATATAATTAATTGGGACTCCAACCATAAAAGCCTATGGTTGGAGGCCCAATGAATTATATCTCCCAATACCCTCGCCTCCCACCGACCCACCCAAAGTATCTTTCTCTAGCATTTTACATAGATTTCTTATTTAGCAAGTGTGTTCAGCCATACAACAATTGATACAATTCTTGTTTTTCCAAAGACTTTGAAAAGATTGTCATCACCTTTTTCAGCAATAGCACTTACACTATTACCCGAAACTACATCTTTACATGTATGTAAACCTCCTACCAACAGGCGCGACCATCCCATAGAAGGCAAGCTAGCTAAGTGTTAATTATCACAAATAATTGATGTGTTTCTCTTCTTTGCAATGGGGTTTGAAAGACTATGCGTGTCCTTTTTCAATAATAACACTAGCTAATAATGCAAAATCACCTTTCTACAATTATTGTATGGGGTAACGTTGCATGTACGTGAACCTCTCATCTCAATATAGATGGGGGAAACGTTATTGTGATAGGCACTAGATAATTGTGTGATATAAATATATGGTAATTGGCATGTCTTTAAAAAGTAATTTGTTGTTAGTATGATTGATTTTGTTATCTTTCTTGTTGGAACCAACGGTGACTAGTTTGCCATGAACATACTGCGTACTAATCAAGAGATCATAATGATCTTATGTGGTCCCTTACACAAAAATTTATCTTTTGTCCATATCATGCAAGATATATATCTACTGTGATTTTAATGCTGCCCTCGACAGGCAACCATTCAAGGACACATTATTTGAGGGCCAGGTAGGGTAGATAGCTTATGTACATGATTATTATTAGAGGCAATCATGAAATTGTTATACATAGAATCAACAGAAGCTATGGTGTCAAAGAGGAGAATTTCTATGGTACGGTGGTGATTTTGTTATGGACTTATCTGAAAATGGGGTTGGCTCTTTATGCCATTTCGTAGGATGTCTCGTAATTTCTATCCTACAACTACTACTAAGCTATTTACAGAATTTTTACTTTGATTGTTTCGTTTAGTCCATGAATTTCCGGGGGTGGATTACTAGGGAAGGGGGACTGGCGAAGAGACATCACTCTATATAAATCCTTTCTAATACTAATGTAGACGTATTTAATACTGTCGAAAAAGTCTATATACTTTACTAGCCTTGAATATGGATAGCTAATGCTAACTGATATCTTTCACCTTTATATCATAAACCATCTATTTTTGTTGTTTGTCAAGTTGTATGCTGCCTCACTATACTTGCTAATTTGAATATGTGACACTCTTATACAGTTAGCTAAATTAAAATTGGTTTATTTTGGGGGAATATTCACATAAAAACTGACTTTATACTGACTAAGATCCCCAGTGGAGCCAAAAATGAGTGTACCAAGAGGAGGAAAGAAATTAAGGCCCTGTCAAGCTGTCATAATTTGTGCAGCAGCTCAGCTAGGTCCCTTCTCTAGGACGTTGTTGTCTCCATTGTTTGTCAGAAGAATCTCCATCTCTCGTTAGTTCAGTGACTGAGATTTAATTCCTGTGGTCTCAATGGCATCGTACGATTTCCCACCATATATGGAGCTTCCCTATAATACAGGGCTTCATACAATTGTTTGCATCAGCTCAAAATACCAATAATTTATTTTTTTTATATAGGGAGCTAGCTAATGGGTGCAGATGACTGTGAGATAGTTAGCTGGTTCGATGAGGTGTCACAGAACGCGGGGTTGGTGCAACAAGAGACGCTCAGAAGGATTCTTGAGATGAATTATGGGGTTGAATATCTAAACAAGTGGTTAGGGGGCGTCAAGAATATCCGTGAGATGGAAGGAAGCGCATTAGAAAAGATATTCACCACGTTGGTTCCTGTTGTAACCCATGCAGATATAGAACCTTATATTCAGAGAATAGTTGATGGGGATACCTCTCCAATTCTCACTCAACAGCCTATAACACATATCTCTTTAAGGTAATTACCTTCCTTTTCCATAGCTTCTATTTTTCGAGGTTAATATTGTTCGAACAATTGAAAGCCAAATTTCCCGGCTTTTCTTTTGTGTAAATGTTCCCCTTGTTCTATTTCAGTAGGTTTTGCTTGCACTTGGTTCATCATATGAATAAGTTCATAAGGGGTGACTCTTACGCTTTAGATGGGCGACTCTTGGGGCCACTTCTTCACCTCAGAGGGGTATTTTTACTTAGTCCATCATGGACTGAGTTCATGCAAAAGTTTAATGGTGACTTTTTTGTTTAATTGTAGCTCAGGTACCACAGAAGGGAGGCAAAAGTACGTACCGTTTACTCAACACAGTGCTCAGACAACTCTTCAGATGTTCAGACTAGCAGCAGCCTATAGATCAAGGTTCCACTTTTTGCCACTCTTCACACNCATAAATTTGATGTCAACATAGATTAAACTTTATAGTGGCATGACTATCTAAGCTCTGACAATAAGTCTTAGTACTCTTACACTTGAGGATCTCTCAGTGAGAAAAATAATAAGGAAAAAAATACTGTTTTGAGCAATTTTAAGAAGCTCTTCTAGAATGGTATTGCCGTTTTTGGTACAGGGTATATCCAATAAAAGCTGGAGGGAGGATCCTGGAGTTCATCTACAGCAGCAAGCAATTCAAAACAAAGGGGGGACTGACCGCAGGAACAGCCACGACACACTACTTTGCGAGCAAAGAATTCAGGAAAAAGCAAGAAAAGACCAAATCCTTTACCTGCAGCCCACAAGAAGTGATCTCAAGCGGGGACTACAAGCAGACGATATATTGCCATCTCCTCCTCGGCCTCTTCTTTTCAAGTAAAGTAGAATTTATTTCCTCAACATTTGTCTACAGCATCGTTCAAGCACTTGAATCATTCGAAGAGCTGTGGAAAGAACTTTGCAATGACATCAAAGAAGGCAAGCTTAGCTCAAGAATTACAATTCCTACGGTACGAGAAGCTGTTTTGAAGATCTTATTCCCAAAGCCAGGTTTGGCGTTGAGGGTTAGAGAAGCTTGTGAGGAACTCGAAAGGGTGCATTGGTCCGGCCTAGCTCCTAAGCTATGGCCTAATGCGAAATATGTTTATTCTATTATGACAGGATCGATGCAGCCTTATCTTAGGAAATTAAGGCATTATGCAGGGGATTTGCCCTTGATTAGTGCTGATTATGGATCAACTGAGAGTTGGATTGGGGTAAACTTGGATCCTCTTTCCTGTCCTGAAAATGTTGACTTCACGGTTGTACCCACATTTTCATATTTTGAGTTCATACCTCTTGATAGAAATCGGAGGAATGGGGAGAAGATCTTACCCGTTGATGACTTCGTAGAAGATGACCCTGTTCCTCTTTCTAAGGTCAAGGTTGGGCAAGAGTATGAGATTGCCCTCACTACTTATACAGGTAAGTCTTACAGATTACTATGCTATGTTCTCAAGGCAAGCCTCGTTTTTGCTTGATTGACATATATTGAAACACAAATGCATGCACTTTTTATGGCACGAAAAAATGCATGGGTTTCTGAAATTCAGTCTGACACAAATGTGTTTCAACTTGCTTTTAGTCTGCAATGCATTATGGTAGCACTGTCTCATTTCATCAAACAATAAGTCAGTTTGTAGCTCCGGTACTATCTTCAAAAGTTAGAGAAAGTTGGTGTTATATCTTTGTCTTTCTTCTGTCTAACCACACTAAAGTATGTGTTAGAGAAGTCTGGTTTGCACAAGTTGGTGTGTGAAGTATGTAACGAGTATCTGTAGCTCAATGCACCACATAACTAAAGGTAAGATTTTAGAGGACATATTTGTCGCGACTTATTTCGAGCTGTTGCGTTATCTAAATATGGTGATGGCTGTCTCCAAAACAGGCCAAGCATCGATTTTGACATGGGTAAGCATACCTTGCATTTTGCAAGCTAATGCATCTAAGATGAATTGACTCATTCAAGCATGTTTTTTTATTTTTAATTTTATTTTTGTTTCTACAAGAGTCATTATCAATTCATAGGAACCATAGACAGAATACAATGATGTATCGCCTTATTTAAAACATAGAATTGTACCAAGTAGTTATCCTTTCGCTTGTTCCATCATTTTCAATAATGAAATAGTACCAAATGACTGAAAACAACGCTATTTGTCTCTCTATTTGCCAGGACTTTACAGGTACAGGTTAGGGGATGTGGTGGAAGTATCCGGTTTCCATAATGGCACTCCAAAGCTGAGCTTCTTATGCAGGAGGAAGCTTATCTTAACAGTCAACATCGACAAGAACACAGAAAAGGACCTTCAGCTGGTGGTCGAGGCTGGGTCCCAGCTGCTAAGACAACAGGCTCGAGCTGAGCTAGTCGACTTCACGAGCCATGCTGACGTGGAAAACAACCCAGGTCACTACATAATATACTGGGAGATCAAGGGCGAAGTTGAGGAGCAAGTACTCGTCGAGTGCTGCAAAAGGATGGATGAGTCATTTGTAGATCATGGGTATGTGGTGTCTAGGAAGGCCAAATCTATAGGACCTTTGGAGCTTTGCATTGTTGAGAGAGGAACTTTTGAGAGGATTTTGGATTATTACATAGGAAATGGGGCAGCAGCGAGTCAGTTTAAGACCCCTAGGTGTACTAATAACCAGAAGTTGCTCAAGATTTTGAATGTTTGTACTGTTAAAAGGTTACTAAGTACAGCTTATATGGCTGAAACAACATGACTTAAAGTAGTGTGTGAATAATAAACAGATCTGGATATGTACTATCAGTTGTTGATTGTGGTGGAGGCTAAGGAGCTTGAGGCTGACAGTTGCCGCTATGGCGTTTGCACGAGCGTGCTAGACGACGGTTGGTGATTATGTGCACGGTCGTGCAGTAGAGAAAGAAAGGAAAAGAAATGTGATGATGGACAGTGGCACTGTGGTGCCACATAGTGTTGGTCCATTTTCTCTGTATTCTGTACCAATAACTCTTAGTGCCCATAGTTGTCTTAATACCCGTTAATACTCTTTGTGGCTGCAGTTTCATGCACTGATTTTGTAACTGTTGTTCCATTATTGTCATTGAATGCTTCGATTATGTTGTCTAGTGAGCGATTAAAGGGTCCATTCTAGTTGGCAGGTACAACTCCAACATATATATATATATATATATATATATATATATATATATATATATATATATATATATATATATATGGAAATGCAGTGGCGGACGCAATGGCGAACACAGCTTTGGAGTTAAATGTGGGTCTTCATTATTTTGAAAATCCTCCTTTGGGAGTCTCTTCACTAGTTTTTCAGGATATTAGTGGGGTTTCTTTCCCTCGTTTATTTAGAATGTAATTCCCTTTTGTTTCATACCTTGTCCTCCTAAGCACCCAAAAAAAAAAAAAAGGGTCTATTCTAGTTCTAGTGTTATAATATATTATTGGCAATCAGTTCATGTGAACAAAATAACAATTACTTAGAAAAACGTGATTGAAGAACAAGAATAACTCCGAACCCAACAATATGATGCTTAAGGACAAATTAAGCAAACGTCTCGCAGGATAGAAATGATTTCGCCCTTGAAAAAAGTGGCACTTCAATCCAACAAGGTTCCGACAAACCCAACCATAGTTAAGCACTCAAAAATTTTAGAGAGAGAAACAACATAGTTTGAGATTTTCTGAATCTCCGGGAAAAACTTGGCAATAATTAGGATAAATATATATTTTTTCCTAGCAAAAGAAAAACTGACATAAGATAAATCCAAAAATTAAAAATCAAAAAATAAATAAATTAAGTCATTTAAAGAAGATAATTAAAAAAAATTACATTAAGTATTTTTAGAGTACTACAATTAGGAGACTGTTTTAAAACAATTTTCTCATTCAAAATATAAATGGATATAACTCCATTTTCCAACATTATATATCTCATGAGAGGCAAGAGAGAGGAAGCATGTTATTGGCTTTGTAGTCTATCATATACAACTCATATTCTTAGTACGATTGTGGTTTTTCCCTATTTGGATTTTTCACGTTAAAATTACTGATGTGCTTGACTCTGTTTATCGTTTGACACTTTTTGTTGTTTGAGAGATCCAGATCCCGAGCGTTGAACAAAACATCATAACACAAGAATAGTTCTCTGCATGGGCTTGTAAGTGTTTGTTTTCTTCCGAAAATAAGCCCACTAAGAATACTATCTAGACAATGATTGGCTTCTCTTTAACCATTTACCTTTTTCATAACCAATGTTTTAGTCAAATGGTATTCTTCTCTGTGGTATTCCCTCACCACCAATATTCGAATCCACTAAGGGTAGTTGACGTCCCCTTTCCTCTTACCCTCTTCCCCCTCAAATGTCTTGGCCTTTCACCGAAGATGTGCAACCCAGGAGTGATCCACGTCACCTACAAAAAAAAAAGAAAGAAAAATGCGTCTTTTTATGGGAGTATATTATTCCGTCCATTTTTAAATATCACAAATTAGTATATCAGCCGAAATGTACTGACAGTCTATAAAATGGTAATGGTAAGCCAAATATTGATACTGACGACCAAAAACTAGTGTCACATTTTTATTTCGGAAATTTCCTGGGGTACCCCTGAACTTTCAACAAAGTGATCAGCATACCCAATAACTCATAATATGACTATAATACCCTTGCAATGCATTTTTTGTCTAATAACTATGTTTGACTTGTATATTTCTCTCATTTATAATATTAGTTGATAAAAAATATATACAAAAAATTATGAACTCATACCCCAACTCTATTTTTTTTTTTCAACGGAAATTTTCTGCGATACCACTATACTTTGATGAAATGCCTATGGTACCCAAAGTTTTGGAAATGTGCCTGGGGTACCCCTGAACTTTCAACAAAGTGATCAGCATACCCACTACACTATAAAATGACTATAATGCCCTTGCAATGCATTTTTTGTGTAATAACTATGTTTGACTTTCACATTTCTCTCTCTTTTTAATATTAATTGATAAAAAAAATCAAAAACACAGAAAAATCACAAAAATTAATTTAAATTTTAAAATTAAAAAAAAATATTTTAAAAAATAAAAAAATAAATTTCTAATTTTTTAATAAATAAAAATTAAAACTGATATTTAAAAAAAATTAAATTTTTGTGTTTTAATTAAAAGCTATACAATAAGTGAAAAAATAGAAAATTGTAAAAAAAAAAAGTGAAATTTTAAAATAAATCTTCTAAAATTTATCTATTTTTTTATTTTTATTTATTTTTTTAAAATTTATTTATTTATTTGTATAATTTAATTTATTTTTAAAAATTCTTCTTTGAAAAAAAAAATAATATAGTTGGGGTATGAATTCATAATTTTTTGTATATATTCTTTTTATATATTTTTTATCAACTAATATTATAAATGAGATAAATATAAAAGTCAAACATAGTCATTACATAACAAATGCATTGCAATGGTGTTATAGTCATATCATGACTTAGTGGGTATGCTGATCACTTTGTTTAAAGTTCAGGGGTACCCCAGGCACATTTTCAAAATTTTGGGTACGGCAGACATTTCATCAAAGTGCAGGGGTACCTCAAGAAATTTCCGTTTTTTCAAAGAAATTTTTTTTAAAATAAATTTAAATAAACAAACAAATAAATAAAAATCAAAAAGTAGATAAATTTTAGAAGATTTATTTTAAAAATTTCACTTTTTTTTTTTACAATTTTCTATTTTTTCACTTATTGTATAGATTTTAATTAAAACACAAAAATTTAAGTTTTCTTAAATATCAGTTTTAATTTTTCTTTATTCAAAATTAGAAATTTATTTTTTTATTTTTAAAATAAAATTATTTTTTATTTTAAATTTAAATTAATTTTTGTGATTTTTCTATGTTTTTTATTTTTCCATCAATTATTATTAAAAAGAGAGAGAAATATGAAAGTCAAACATAGTTATTACACAAAAAATGCATTGCTAGGGCATTATAGTCATTTTATAGTTTAGTGGGTATGCTGATCACTTTGTTGAAAGTTCAAGGGTACCCTAGGCATATTTCCAAAACTTTTGGGTACCATAGGCATTTCATCAAAGTACAGGGGGTACCCCAGCAATTTTCCGATTTTACCCAATACTACTCCAATTTTTTTTATTTTTTTTTTATTTTTTTTTTTGCTTACACAGTACTATTTTTTGTTTGTCCAGAACTCACTGATATATCAGGCGGCCTGATAAGAGAAGGATTGTTTAAATATATATGTTTTCTTTTTTTGGTGCTACATATATTTTGAGGAGTAATTTAGTTATTACTTTGGTATTCAAATTTATTTATTTTTTTATATGAGAAATTCATTCATTCGTAAAAAACCATCCAACATCTACAAAGATGAATATCTCTAAACAAGTATAAATCAAAAATAACAAGATGAATATGACTCCCACAATCACTGCCTGAGATCAGTGTTTTGACCGGCTCCGTCGATAAATTACTTCCAATCCCAACCTCGTTGCTCGAGACTAGCGGCTTGATTGGCTTCGTCGATACAAGACCAACAACCATCATTTGCCTGTAAATAGCGTAAAATACGCTATAAAGTAAACGGGGCGTCACTAACGCTTTATCCCT
>BSSO01004074.1:0-15177 GCA_030267885.1 Mesembryanthemum crystallinum
ATATGAATTAAGGTTTTCAAAGTTTTGGGCACGCTGTGAATTTCGCCTAAGTTCAGGGGTACCACGTAAAATTTTCCTTATTTTTTTCTATTCTCTCACCCCGTAATGAATCTAGGGATTTATATCAGAGACAGTGTTAAGAAAGTTGGTGCTAAAAACGAGATTAAGGCTTTGTTCTTTTAATGTTATTTTTGTTGATATTTATTGTTGATCATGATTATCTATTTTTGTTGATTTTATTAATTTTGTTGATTTTACTGATTTTCGTTGATTTTTGTTGATTTGTTAGATTCGGCAGAGAGCGACTTTGTTAATTTTTGCTGATTTTTGTTGATTTTTGCTAATTCTTGTTAATTTTACTGATTTTTGTTGATTTTAAAAATCAACAAAAATAAGTTGAACATAACAAAGTCTAAAAGTATGCAAAACACACAAAAACTTTTAACGTGGAAAACTCAACTGGAAAAAATTACGAATCCACTATAATCTCTACACAACTGTGTTTGGTTTTCTCCCCATAACACTTTCTCTTTAACTGATTTAGTGCTCTCTCTAGGATACCTAAATCGAAGTCTCTATATTGACATAGCCCCAACTAATGTACTAACCGGAATCAAATTACGAAAACCCTTTCACAAGCTAATATTTTGGAATCCTAATCAAAGCACAACTAGGAAACTAGGCCATATGGCCGTCCGCTAGGGCGGACCTAGCTCAGTGAAAATTGGGCTTTCTGCCCGGGCGGCCCTGCCCCAGCAAAATCTTTGATTTCGGTTTCTTGTACTTCAATGCTTGCTTTGCCTCGTGTTTCTAGTTTCCCACTCACAACGAACCCCTCTACTTGCTAATTCGATGACCTCAGGACCTTCGCCTCTAAAATCCGATACCCTCGAGTCCACGACATGTTTGAGCTTGACCTAATAGGGAGAGATCATAAAATGATTAGGGTGAGAGAAAACATGAAATGATTGGGATAATTAGCTTTAAATGAAGCACATGTCAAAGGTGTGATGACAAAATGGTCAATTCAAATTGGTTTTTTTCACCCAGAAAAACCATACGGTGGCGCCGGGCGCGAGTAGGACGGAATTAAAGATAAGGTGGTATGGTTTAAGCAAATTTACATAAGATGACCGGATAAAACACTTGAATTTTGAAAGGTGGTTTATGTCTTTATAACATAAATTTATAAACGGAATAGAAAGATACTCCATGTTGGTAGGTTATGACTCATGAGCTGTACAATAGATTGCAATTATCCAGCACAGCACTGTTGCAATGTTAACTCCTACTGAGTACTGAGTACTGAGTCCTAGTTTCATACTTTCATTTCAAGTTTCCCTCAAACACTGAACTGAACAGCCCCATCATCAATTTTAATATAAACAAAATATCTCCATTTCTTTCCCTCTTCTTAGCTCTTCCCAAAATTTCCTTTTCTCCTCTCTCACTGCTTTTGCTATTCATTTTTCCCCTGCCTCTTTCACTTCCTGCTACACCTCAATGGAAAATCCAAACCCACTTCTATCTCTTTCTCATTCTCTCTCCTAAATCTTCAATTTCTACATCACATCTCCTATTTGATCTGGGTTTTCATTTTTCTCCTTACCCAGATCATATTTTCAAGTTTTAACCCACTTTGCTGGTCCTTGTTTCTTTGCTTTCGTGCCACCAATTGAACTCAATCATTTTGGCTTAGTGGGTTGTTTGATTGCATTTCGATTAATCTCATTTGTTTCCGGGCAATGGGTTTTTCTTAACAGATGGCTGTGGGTTTCTGCTGTCACTTGAGGTTAGCTTTCTTTTATTTGATGATGAAACTGTAATGATTTTAATTCAATCATTTTTGGGATCAATTAGTTGTTAGGGTTCTCAATTGTAGTTTTTGCATTTCATTGACAGTTCCTTGCATGGCTTATTGTTGCCTTTAGAATTGATTGGATTTGTGTGTTTCCAAATTTTGAAATGAAATTTTGTGGGTTTTTGATGTTGACTCTGTTTATTGGTTTGATTTGTGGGTTTATCTGATTGCATCCTTCCTTTTTCAATTAAAAATCTGAGTGGGTGATGCAAACCTTTTAATTGAAGTATGATTTTGTTTGAAATTGCATGAAAGTGGTGATTTTGAATGGTTGATGTTCTATTTTTTTTAGTTTCTGTCTCTTTGTTTTGTAGGGTTTTTAGTGTGGATTATGCTAGAGAGATAGGGTTGGGCTGAACTTACAAGTTGTTTGTTTTACTGACAACTGAATCTCTGATTGGCCAAGAGGGATCCAACAAAGTTTTCAGTTTATTGAAATTGTCCTTTTCCTCTATTGTAAGTTTAATTTTAATTGCTGCTGCCTCTCAGAGCTGCTGGTTTTGCTCCATATTGTAGCTTGTTTTAGTGTAGTATTTTACTTCTCCTTTGGACTTTTGTATTGATTCAAATTTGACTATCAGGGGAAGAGATGCTAAAAGCCAGATCCTTTTGTTAGTGCTGATATGACATGCAATTTGGGTGTTGTCTTCAATCCCATGTAAATATTAAAGAATGTCCTTAATCACTATATGTTATGCTTACTCTGAGACTGAATCTTACCCTGGGACATGATTCTATTTCCCCAGGTTTCTTGATCAGTTGTTATAAGTTTCTGGAGCTTTTAGATTATGGGTAGAGGTAGAGGGAAAGGGAAGAAGCAAACTCCTGTTGGTGCTCGGGATGATCTGGGGAGTGGGGAAGAAGAAAAAATTCCGACATCCAAGAGGAGAGGGAGGCCGCAGAAGCCATTAAAGGATGAGGTTGATGAAGATGAGATGATTGACAAAATAGAAAATGATGGTGAGGATGCCAAGAGTTCAATCACAAGCAAAAACTCTAAGGATGAAATTGCTCCAGATAATGGTACAAAGAGGAGGAAGAGATCTTCACAAGTTAAAGAGAATTCAAATATGGTTAAGTTGGAGAAAGATTCTGAAAGCAAGACTAGTGCTGAGGATTCGATCAAGCCTGTAGGATTTAGACAAAATGGAAGCAGGCGAAAAAGCAAGCCTCGTCGGGCTGCTGAAGCTGGCGTGGAATGCAAATGAGAATAGACTGCCTGCTATAACTGTCATCGCTCGCATTTTGCTTTGCCAGATGATTTAAACTAAAGGGTGAGCCTTTATTGGCTCATTTTTTTATTTAACTGTTTTAATATAGTTGCTGTTATTAGAAATTGTTGGCAGTTGATCTCCAATTTCATTCAGATTTTGGTTCTTTTCTGAGTCCAAGAACAGATTTTGCTGTTTATATTTGAAGAAGTTATAAGCAATAGATATTTCCATTATTAACTCCTTTGATCACTCATTCCTTTGCATTTCCACCCTGCATCATGTATTTTAAGTTTTTGTTTGTCTTTGAAAACTCTAATTTAGTTTTATTGTCTAATTGATGAAGCATAAATATCTGCTTTGCAACATTATTGAAGATTGGGCATTGCAAATATCAGTACCTTAAACAAAAGTTTTAGTGATTTTAATGCAGAATGTGGCTTGAAATATGAAGTTTGGTTTGAAACCAGCAAACAGTTCAAATTGCAGAGCATCCAGTAGAGTTACATATTATTTAGTTCTATTTAAATGCGGCCCTAATCTCTTTACCTATATTTGGTCAAATCATTAGCAATAGTTTTGTGTTCAATTTTATGGGAAAAATGTCTCCAGTGTCTTTTTGCTGTTTTTGCTGTTGAGTACTCATTTTATTGTTTTATTTAGACCTTTTCTAACTTGTATTTGGTAAGTGAAACCACATGACCTTGTAACTATTGGCACCCCTCATGATTTACCTTCTTGCGTGTCGTGCCTAGCAACTAAATTGTGCTTTTAATTTTATAAACTCTAAAGAAGCTTGGGAAAAGGGTTTGCTTGACTGTCAAATAAGATGTTGGATTCAAGAATTTGCTCATCAAATCCTAAGTGTACAAAAATGCATTCTAATATTTGTTGTCATGGTGAATCCTTTGTGTTAGAGAGCTATTATAATGCACCATCTATCAATTGTCTATTTTTCTGTTCTTGTAGGATCAGCATATGAAGCAATCCGCTGTGCATGATGAATGAGTTATTGGGTTCAGGAGTTGAGGTTGCTAAGAGTGCTGAACAACAAGAGGTATGCTTTTGTTCCACAGATATGATTTATCTACAAACAGGCATATGAGCAAACATGCTTATCTATCACTATGGAGCTTGAGGATAATCAATTGGGAATGAGCCTTCAATACAATAGTAGAGTAGTGTAAGGTTGAACAAATTACGAAAGCTTCTATTTAGAGCTCTATTTAAAATGTGAAATGTCTGATTTTGCAAGCTTAATGTTGATCACGTATATTAGAAACAAATCAAACCTGTAAGCAAAAACATTGTCAGATAAACGAGTAAATAAATTATTGTGGAATTTAAGAAGTATGTACATTTAGATACCTTTTAAATGTATAAAAAGTAAAACTATGACATTTTTTTGAGATTTGAATGGTTTGTATATATAGAGCTGTAAAAACATTGTCAGATAAACGATATTGCGGAATTTAAGAAAGTATGTATTTTAACCAAAAAAATAAATAAATTACCTGCAGTTTTACCGTTATTTCCGAACTTGCATATTTTTTTTCCATAATCTTATCATATTAATTAAATTTTTTTTTAAAAAAAGTGCTCCCAGAAGGAGAAATAAAGTGATGGTTTGGTACTGCATGGAGGTTATTTTGGTTTCTTTATCTGAATCATTAAAAATAAATAAGTAAATAAATAAACTCTTGAAAGGGTCATAGATTTAAGTAGGGCTGTTCAAAATCCGGTCTGGACCTGAAATCCGGACCGGACCGGCTTAAAATTCCGGATTTCGGTCTGGACCGGACCAGTTAAATCTGGTTCCGGTCCGGTCTCCGGTCCATTGCTCAAAAAAATCCGGTCCGTTTTTCGGTTCCGCTCCAACTAAATCCGGTCCGGTCCAGTCCATTTTCCGGTCCGGACCTGAATTTTGTTGCCTTTCTTCGTAAAAATATGATTTTTTTCAAAAAAAACATAAAGAAAATTATTTTTAAAAAAATTCCGGTCCGGTCCGGTCCAAACCCTGAATTTTCCGGTCCGGTCCGATCCGGTCTTCAGTCCAAGGGTGTAAAAAATCCGGTCCGTTTTCCGGGTCCGGTCCAAACCGGTTCCGGTTCGGTCCGGTCCGGTCTTGGACCGGTGAACACCCCTAGATTTAAGAGCGACCTCGCCTTATTCAAAGTTTTAGAGAGATAGTGGAGAAGTATACAAGAGTCGAGAGAGATCACCTTCTCCCATCACCTTCTCCCATTGGATAGTAAGGGTATTTATAGCCAATGCGAAGGTGGGACTCGAGGACCATGATGGGTTTCTCGGCAGGTCAGAGGGCTTTGGCGCTTGATGGGCTTAAGGGCACGTCAAAGGGCCTGGCCTCTATGGGCCTGCTCTAAAGATCTGAAGTAGACCCAATAAGGTATTACCGGGCCAAACCTCAAACAGTTGCTGATCTTGTGGTTCAAATATTCTCTAGTGGAATTTTTTTTTTTTTTTTTTTTTTGGAGCTTTTCCTTTTCTTCCCTATTTTTCTTGGTAGCTAGTAAAATGCTTGCTCTAAACAATTTTCTCCTGCTATTCCTTTTACCAATTTGATCAGCTTTACTATGATTTTTCTGTTCAGGTATTAAAATATGCCATTCATACTTGTTACAGCCTGTTTGGAACTTTGAAGAAGAAAGGAACTGGAAAGGAATGAGGGGTGTAGGAAGGAGAATGAGAGAAAGGATAGAAGGGAAAATTTTCAATCTTTATCGACGAGTTCGCCAAGGAGAATGGAGGTGAATTTGTTAGCCTGGTTGAAATTTCTCAAGTGAATGAGGAGTTTATTGGCCAAATTTCTTCCCAGTTTGAGTGGGATGTGGTGGGAAAGAAAGATAATGGAGGGGAATTGTTCCCCTTTATTACCCTTAATTCATCTTTCACATTTTGTTTTGGCATTACAAGCATCATCATCATCTGCTTACTGCTTGTAAGTTCAAATCATTACACAAATCAAAAGTAGACTGTGTTGTCATCTTAGCCAAAATGTTTGCCACACCATTTCCTTCTCGAAATCCATGTCTAATCTTCCAGATCTTCCCACTCCATGCTTTTCCTGCCTGTTTTGAATATGGAAGGAAGATGATATGCTCTCTGCCTTCTTTCTATTCTAACTCTATGGCTTCCTTTAGTGCAGACATTATTATCTGATGTTTCTTTCTTCTGATAAAATCCGCGATCCATTCCCCTTTGCAATTCCTCTAGCATCTTGCTATGGAACAGAACAAAACTAGTAAAATGGAGTGGATGGAACATAACGAAACTTGCAAAATGGAGCGAAATATAACTAAATTTGCGAAATGGAGCGGAATGAAATGGATTGCAGAATAATAACGATGAAATGAACATAACTAATTGGGGACCCGAAGTGAGCCCATTCTACAAACAACCACAAGGAAGCATTACAATCACTGAAACAACCACTATTTGCAGTAGTATAGTAGTGTCTCAGTAGTTTTGGAGTCACATGCCTGGGCTTGAATGTATTTATGAGGGATATTAAATGCAATATTAGTGGGCCTACAAGCCCAATCATTCCTTGTTGAAGCCCAACCATACTGTGATTTTTTGCTGATGTCACCCCCCCTTCCGTTGGTCTGTACCTCTGTATACCTACAGCTATACGACTGATTTTCTGTGTAAGGTACCTTGCTGCCTCCTGACAAACATGTATTGTAGCGCAGTTGATAGGCATCTTGTCCGAACCAGCACAGTTGGGTGTTAATTGTTAAGGATACAGCTTCAATGGATTTATCAAGTCCAAGTTTGAGCAAGATGGTCCTTGTTGGGCAAGTGATTTAAGGCAAGTGATTTAATAAATCTTTTAATTGTTGTTTCCCGGCTAATTTTCCAATGTGGGACAATGTTAGCTAAAAGACTTCATAAATGAGTAGCAAGAAAAAGAAGTCAAGAAGTAATTCTCACAGTCACATTGCTTGAAGTTGAATGTAAAAAATACTCCCTCCGTCCCCTATTTTCCTTTACAAACCACTATTTGAATTGGATTTAAGGATGGGAGTATTGGACATTTTTGCCTTTGATTGAGAAATATTAAAGTAATGATAGTGGGGTGTTTAAAGAGAGAGAGAGTGATTAGAGAAAGAGTGTTGGATTTTTTAATTGTATTAAAGAGATAGTGGAGGGGTTAATATGGAAGGATAGGAGAAAAATATTGGTTTGGAAAGGTAAATAGGGGACAAAATTATGCATGGTTTGGAAAGGTAAATAGGGGACGGAGGGAGTATAATAACAACAATAGTAAAAATTGTCTTCCGAGGCATATGGCGTAGTGGCAAAGGCAAATCTATAAGGTTTATACCGAGAGTCGCCACTAAAAGGTCCCGAGTCTGATTCCTGGCTAGTGGCTACTGTGTCGCACATCTCGTGATTTACCTCCTACATGTGGGTTCAGGGCAGGGTTGATGGGGGCGCCCAGAGAGAGAATATAGAACTAAAATAATGAAATGATAGATGAAGAGAAATTCTTAGTTATTGATTCGAAATTGCGTCCGGTTGAACTGAGTATTGACCCAATGGTTCCAGGCCAGGTTAAAGACCTTTATATTAACTTTCCTTGTTATCCTCATTGCCCCCGAGGCATATGGTGCAGTGACAAAGGATGGATTTATAAAGTTAATATTTATTCCGTTTTGAATCTTAATATCCCGATAGAGGTTATAAAAATTATGGGGCCATCTGATAATGACAAACTGCATCATTGCATTACTCCAAGAGACACCTACTTCTTCATCATTATGGGAAACAAGGGACACTGGATATGAACAGTGTTCCCATGTTTAACAACATTGTACAGTACTTGTTGGCGGTAATAAATTCGAGGCTTCTGCAACAATGATGTGGTCCACGCTTTAACATTACTCCACATATTAAGTAAAAATATTATATCTTGTCCCTGATCAGTTTGATTAATTTAAATTGGAAAAATTTCAAAAAGAGTACCTGACATTTAGGGTAATAGTAAAAAGGGTGTCTGACGTTTATCTATTTTTATTTAGGGTACTCAACCTTTTAAATTAATTCCCATTTAGGATCCAATTGGCTTACGCCGTGAAAAACTCTTTTAGAAATTCTAAAAGTATTGAGAGAATATCTAATCCAAGAGGGGTTTGCATTAGAAAAATGGAGGAGTTTGAAGATAAATATTCGGCTACTTGTAAGAGGTTGAAAGAGGCTGAAAATAATCCATAAAAAGAATAAGTAGAGGCTGAAAATTGTCCATTGAGGGGCTATATTTCATTAATTGCTGATTGCATAACTGTTCAGATCAAGATTGTACAAGAACCCAAGTGATTCGACTCCGTGGATTGTAGAAGTTATTAAGGCAAATTTCCAAGCAAATCTTGATACGAGTGTCAAAAATATGAATGAAACTCTAACTCACGATTCCAACAGAGCTTTTCATGTCGTCAACAATCGGACCCTAAATGAGAATAAATTCAAAGGTTGGGTACCCTAAATGGGAATAGGTAAACGTCAGGCAACCTTTTTATTATTAACTTAAACCTCAGGTACCCTTTTTGAAAATTTTCCATTTAAATTTGACTGATCACTTTATTAGAAAAAAGAAAAAAAAAAGTTCCAAATATTTTGACTACTGGCATCTTTAAATTGGTTAACTGTTATGTTTCAAATATATCATAGGGTACTTATTGTCACGATGTGTTGATTCCAATTTACCAGTTTTGCATTCAGTTAAATTCAACTCGTTTTAGTATGAAGACGCTCTTAATGGATACTATTAAACTATATATTCTATTAATAGTCATCCTAATATTTGAGATATATCGGGTTACTTATGAACAATGTTTTTTTTATATTGTCAATGATGTACTCATTTCAACTTACCAATTCTGCATTCAATTCAACTCAATTCAAATAATTTAGTTTAGTTCTATAATTTGGTTTTTATCTCATACATTAGTATTACTATATTCATTAAGTTCATTTCAGTTGAACACACCATAAATAATATTCAGATATCGCTCAAAAAAAACATTACAATGCTCTTCCCTTGCATTACTGATTGAATTTTTACTACAAGAACTATACTCAAGCACGAATAAAATGCAAAGCTTCCTACTAGTACACACACCATGTTCTTCCTTTCACTACAGTTCCGTTCCGTTCTTTTTATTTCCTACTTATTATCTTAACAAAACCAAACACACTATAAAGTGAGTAGGTAATCCACTCCCTTAATTCGGCGAAAAATAAAAATTCTTATGATCTGAGTTACTATATTTCTCCAATTTTATGCTCTAACTTTTTGTTAAACAAGCAACTTGAGAAAACATATTTTTCACGGTCAAAGGCTGTAGTACTTGAGCAACATATGCTTATTAAAATCAAAAGACTTTATTAAAATCAAAAGACAAAATTACCAATTGAGTACTACTAACTAGCTAGACAGTTTTACCAACTATAAATTCTCAACTATAAATTCCCAACAGAATATTCATTAGCTCAGTGAAAGCATACCACTTTAATCCAGAATATAAAAAAGGTGATTTTGTGGCACCAAATCTTTCTTTTCTTTTCTTTTCTTTTCTTTTCCCCTTTTCTTTTTTTTTTTTTTTGAAAGAGGCGCCAAATCTATCTTTTTCAGGTGGTTTTTGTATTTAAACAAAAAGAAAATTAGAGTACCAAATTACGACAACTACTTGTAGAGTTGTAGTAGTTCCATACATATTTAGCTAGGCCCCAGCAGAAACATATGGCGTACTAAAAGAAGTTTATCTTAAGCATATACACTTTTGTGCAATTGTCTAATCGTTAGACACCCAATTTAAAGGCTATCTTTTCAATTTAGGGGCTAGTATTAGCAATTTAAGGATGCTTTTTTTACAGATTAGGTTAATTTTATTAAAATATGCTGAATTGTAAAAAGTCACCATTAAAGTGGGTCATCTAATAGTTTAACGATCGTACCCCAAAATTTGTGTATTCTTCCCCCCTTTTCACTATTTTTGGAACAATCTTGGAGAATCACTAATCTTGGCGGGTCATAATTTCCCAAAAGGAAAAGTAAAGTGTGGGTGAGATAATATTTAAAAAATCTGTTTAGATACAAGTGAAGATCTCACAGCCTCCCAAGACCCACTTTTTTTTTGGTTCACAACCAAGGGTATCCACCGTCGACAACAGTGACTACGGAGGGGGTTTTAGGATTCGAACTCGACACCTGTTGGTCTATGAAACTCTGATACCATGTGAAAGATCTAACCTAACAAAAAAAAAAAAAAAAAAAAAAAACTCAAGCTGATGGTTGGATGCTCAATTAAATATCTTCTCTCTCAATAAAATCAATGTTTGTAGTGAAACTAAACTGAGGTTAGGATTTTGGACTAAAAAACTTGTGTGATAAATTTTCATGGGTTTTTTGTGAAACACTACCTTTTATCATGTCCATTTTGTGAATAACTACCTATTAAAAAAAAGTTTGCGAACAACTACCTTTTAAGATCACTTTTCTTGTAAAATGATACTTCTGTTCGGATTATGGCTAAATTTTGAGTGAAATCCCAAAAATGCCCTCATGCCTTGTCACGTGAGCCACTTAAACCCTCACCCTTCCCCGGTTTCTTCCTCTTTCATTGTTCTCTTCTCTCTAATCTTATTCGTGATTCTACATCCTTTGCTCTGATCTTCCATTTTCTTGTCGAAATAAAGCTCGGAAAAAAGATGGATACGGGTTAGGTGGCTCACATGAGGGTATTTTCGAGATTTTACTAAATATTTCGCCGGAATCCGGCCAAAAGTATCATTTTACAAGAAAAGTGATCTTAAAAAAAGGTAGTTGTTCGCAAACTTTGTTTTAAAAGGTAGTTATTCACAAAGTGGACATGATAAAAAGTAGTGTTTCACAAAAAAAAATCCAATTTTCATACATACTATAGACGAAAGGTTGGAAATTGCAACGCAAGTAAGAGAGGTGTTGGAAAAGGCTAAAGGATGGGAACCTGGTATAATTTGGAGCCCCACCTCCCACTGAAGTTTTGGAAGTGAAATGTTGGTTATATTGATGCTCCATTCAACGACAAAATAAGTAAAGTAGTGACCTGAGAGGCTGAGATGTATGTTTTGGAGAAGTACAAAGAAATTAAGAAGAATATACACAAATACCCAATGTTACTAAAAAAGAGCTAAACACTTTTCTCCAAATATTGAAGAAACTATTGTTCAAAATTGCCATAGGAAGAGAACTATAATACTCCATCCGTTTCACAATGATTGTCCTACATTCTATTTTGGGATGTTTCAGTTTGGCTGTCTACATTATCTTTTTTAAATATAAGTATTTAATGAGAACCTATACTAAACTCAATAATGCCTATTGGTTCATTTGAATTTTCTTAATATTAGTGCAAAATCAATGAAGACAGTCATTGTGAAACAAGGGGAATAATCGACTCGTTAAATACTTTAGAAAATACTCAAAGTGAAGAGACCTTTATAAAATGGGTTGATTTGTTTGGCAAGATTGCCTTAAACCTATAAAAGTATTTAGGAAAAAAATGTGTAACACACACATAATATTGTATTAACAAATTAAAGTGAATATTTAAAAAACATTGAAACTAAAATACCATAATGTAAAAATGTCAAACTAAGATAGAAAAAGCAAGAAATTATGTTGTAAATAATGAACTAGTAGACTCCTAGTAACTTATAGATTGTGATTGATGTCCAAATTAACTATTATTTTAATCTGTTTTGATCTAAAATGTAGTCTTTTACCATGAAATACAACCTATCTTTTCAATGGTCTTATGGAGTGATTTATGTAAATTAAAACACTCCAAATTAAAGTAACAATTTTCAGTTTAAAAGTGTCACTAAATATTTTATTTTTAAAAGTATAATCTAAGTAAAAAAATGAACTTATTATTCTTAAGAAAAGAGTAACAATTTTTGTCAACTTAAAAGTATTACTATTATTGTTCAAAAAATATCAACCTTATATGAAACAGTCTATTATTAACCCTCCTATACAAATTTTTTATGTTTAAAATAAGATTTTTTTGCGAGGAACCCCCTTATATAATACACTTTTTGTAAAAAAACCCCTTATATAATTTTTTTTTTGTGGGGAACCCCCTTATAAGTTACTTTGGCCATGACCAACCCCCCTTGTTCAATTTTTCGGCCAATTTATGGGATTTTTGGACCGATTTGCCCTTGCGAAAATTTTCCAAATAGGTTTTTTCTTTACCCTTTAGATCTCATTTGATTCATAGTTGACATTTTTGTTGAAATTCATATGCTAAATTTTCCAAAGGGTGAAGAAAATACCCATAAAATTTTCCAAATGGGTTTTTTCTTTACCCTTTAGATCTCATTTGATTCATAGTTGACATTTTTGTTGAAATTCATATGCTAAATTTTTCAAAGGGTGAAGAAAATACCCATTTGGAAATTTTTTCGCAAGGGCAAATCGGTCCAAAAATCCCATAAATTGATCGGAAAATTGAACAAGGGGGGATGAACATGGCCAAAGTAACTTATAGGGGGTTCCCCACAAAAAATATTATATAAGGGGGTTTTTTACAAAAAGTGTATTATATAAGGGGGTTCCTCGCAAAAAATCCTAAAAATTATTTTATTTTATTAATTTTAATTTCAATCATTCTCTTATCAGGCCGCCTGATATATCAGACGAGTAATGGACAAAGAAAAAATAGTACTGTGTAAGCAAAAAACGGTAATGGAGTGGTACTGCGAAGAAAAAATAGTGATACTAGTTTTTAGTCGTCACTACTAATATTTAGTTTATCAGTACCATTTGATAGATTATCAGTACATTCTGTCTGATATATCATATTGCTTGATATAATATATTGTTTTTTATTTTATTTATTTAAGGAAAAGAAAGAGAAAAAGGAAGGAAAAGTGTGGGGGGGGGGGGGGGGGATTGCATGTATGGCCCCCCTTAGCCCTTCTTGGTTCTCTTGCACATGGAAAACAGTGCCTTCGGTCTTTCTTCTTTCTTTCTTTCTTTCATATTCATATTTGGAACTCTGCTTTTAAAGCTGGGAAAAAGAAAAGAGAAGAGAAGAAAAGAAGAAGCATCTATATATGATCCATTGCTTGCTTGGAGAAGTGTGCCTTTAGGTTGTGATGTGTAGCTTAGATTAGCTTGATATTCGGTGTGTTAGTTCTAACTGTTTTATAATCTATCTTTGGCTACTTTTATGATTGTGAGTTTTTGTTTTCTTTGATTCTAGATGTTTAAATGTTATATATTCCTTTCACTTCATTACATGCATAGATCCTCAAATGTGTACAATACTCACTTAACTAAAGATGACATTGCACTAGATAGTATGTACTACTGTTTTTTTTAGACCCTTTCGAGACTCGACTCATGCCTAAAGTTGGTTGTGGACCGTGCTCAAGTTGTGCCTGTTCCATTAGTTGATCTGTGACATTTTGTAGGTGGTGTTTGAATGGAGGTCAAGCACATAGTGTGCAGTTGTGGAGATGATGAAGGTTTATTTTAAAGAAGGGCATATAGAATAGTTGATCAGTTCATTGTATATATGAGTTAGTTTAAAACGCTATGCTTCTAAGCCCCCAAGGAGATGCTGTTAGTTTCTTAAAAGTTCAAACTAGGGAGTTAAAGGACGTGCGGTAGATTGTAAGGGAGAAGCTCAAGTTTTTAATAAGGTAATTCTTTGGCTTGAAGGAGTGTATAAGACACTTTTGAAGTTTGTATCTATGAGAAACTGGTGGGTGTCTACAGCATCTTATTAGCATATTGATCGAGAACGAACCTAGACATGTTTATGGGTTGAAGGGCATAAATTATGCGCTCGAGTCTATAAATGAAAGGTGCACTTGGCGGATCTAATATGTTAGTTCACCTCCTAGATGTCCTATTCTTGTCTAAAATACTTAACGTGATCTAGGCCGGGTATTTTTTCCTTCCATATTCTCTTTTTTTGGAAAAATTTCATTTTGGGTGCCTGATATTAGGCCTAATTGTAATTTGGGTACCTGTCTTATCAATATTCTCATTTTGGGTACCTGACATTTCAAAAGTGTCTCATTTTGGGTCATTTTACTAATGGGGTTAAATTTTCCGTTAACATGGTAANAAAAAAAAACATAAAAAAATTCCCAAAAAACTCCAGAAAAATCCCAAAAGTTATTTAATGTTTATTTGTAGTTATAGAGAAATTTATGGAACTTTTTTAAGAATTTTTCAATTTGCTTAATGACATGTCAGCATGTTAACGGAATTTTTAATGCCGTTAGTGAAATAGCCCAAAATGAGACGGTTTTCAAAATTTCAGGTACCCAAAATGAGAATATTGAAAAGACAGGTACCCAAATTACAATTAGGCCTAACGTCGGGTACCCAAAATGAATTTTATTTTTTTTTTCTTTTTTGTCCATTTGGTTCAAGGGAGGCAAAAAGGACAGTACAATAATCTACTCACAATTGTGGAGGGTACGTATAATCGAACCTCTGATTTAATGTACCCAATGTTTCAATCTTAACTACTAAGCCAAGAATCATTCGTTCCCCATTCCTATCATCAGCCTACCCCTCTTCACTAATTTTTTTTCCACTCCTTTTTACCGAATTCTCTCTTTATTTGATCGTTATTTAAAAAAAAAAAAAAAACATGAGAGATTGCTCTCTCTTTCCATGTTTGGTGATTCATAGTAGTTACTTTTGGTCAAGTTGGATCGAGAAGAGCCTCTTCTAGATTGTATTCGAGTAAGTATTAGTTCCTGTTTGGTGTGGTTGTTAGTTGTCATTTTTAGGTTTAGAAATTTTTTTAACTCCTTGTAGAAATTTAATTTAGGAAAAATTTCAAAAAGGGTGCCCGAGGTTTGGTGTAATATTAAAATGGGTGCCCGACGTTTGCATATTTCCATTTAGGGTACCTAACATTTGAATTCATTTTCATTTAGGGTCCGATGACTTGACGGTGTTCAATTTTCTGTTAGATTAGTGACGTGTTCAAGGATGGCTTGATATCTGTGTGCTGTTGATGGGAATTTTACACTTATAGGGGAAATATATTTTACACTTACAGTCTCGGA
>BSSO01004075.1:0-15177 GCA_030267885.1 Mesembryanthemum crystallinum
GTCTTATTTTTACTTTTAATATTAATCGATTAATTTAAAATTAGCTTACTTTTGCTATTATTTTTAAAACACTTAGCTAATATTTTCAAATGTACCAATAAAATAAAATATCAAATGCATTATAATTCCAATTTTAAAACAGCTTACCAATGCCAAACATTCAATTAAATATATTTTGAACAGAAAACGTTAATAAAATATATTATTATCGATTTTTCGGTTAACCGTTGGCTAAATATCTTGAACCGTAACCGTACCGAAAAACCGAAATATTTTTCGCTTCAGTTAACCGTACCGTCTTTTACAAAAAACCCGGTTCGGTTAACCGAAATTTTGAGGCGGTTTTTCGGTTCGGTTCGACGGTTACGGTTTTTTTGAACACCCCTAGTTATCGGAAAGAAATCATGAACAGCGTAACAGCTCTTAAGCCAAAGCAAGGGAATTATGAGAACCCTGATTATGAATAATAACCAAAAAAAAAAATAAAAAATTAAGAGATCATAATTTGATACATTAATTACCGCTCATTTGGGGTAAACTCTTTAACATCAACTATTTGTCATAACTGCTTTTGATTTGAAAATACCATACACAGAACTTTTTAGAGCAGAGAATCAACAAAAGGCTAATATGTTGAAGGGAACAAATGTGTTGGCTTCAAAGCTACGATCCTGACATGTAAGTATACCGTGTCTGAGCTCCAAATATAAGCTCCACTACTTTTTCTGCATTCAGTAGAGAAATTTGGAAATAATTAGCACTGGACAAAGAAGCCGATAACGACAAGAATTCATGCTGAATTATTCGTTCCTCTTCAAAATGGCACATTGCCGAAAAAAAGCTTCAGAAGGGTGGCATAGGAAAGATTACTCTCCGAAAAGAAGCAAACAAAAAGAAGCAAATTAGGGTGTGACAGAAAAGTAAACTCATAGCACCTGTAAGTGTCCCAATGACAGGAACAGGTTCCAGCGTCCTTTGGGTTGTTTCAAGCCTTTGCCTATATGCAAAAAAATCAAGCACAAACAATATTACACATATTACGATCTTTAAGCTCTCTAAGAAAACCAAGAACAAATACAAATCATGGATCCAAAGTGATTAGAGAAATTACTGCACCTGGTGTACTTGCTAAAGAATGGATCTCTCATAATATACAGAGCCCACAATACTTTCCGTCTTTTCAGCTGCAATTGCACACACATGATGACATTCAGCACAAGATCACGGAATTCATGTATTCAAAAATTCAATTATGTTTTTTTCCCCTATCAGCTAATTACAAATATCTTAGAATAAGTCACTCAAGAATTACGACCTCATCCTTTTCTGCAACGGAAAGATTAATCTCTTTTGGTCCATTTGATCCTCGTGATTTTGTGGCTTGTAAGGTAGCACCGTGTCCAACCAGGTCCACAGCTATTGACACAAACCATGGGATCCATGACCGTATCCCATATTTTCTGATAAACAATACATAAATAAGAGGCCTCAAGATAAATAGAGACTCCCCCATCAGATATAAGCCCCCACGTAGACCCTTCTCAGACAACATAGAAGAAAGACTTGGTCTTTCAGTCTCCACAGCTGTAAAATCATCAAGAGCAAATGATTTCTTTGTTTCCCTAAGTTTAACGAAAAAAAGGGAAAAAAAAAGGAAAAACAATAACAACAACAACAACAATTCAACAATTCAACAATTTAGATTTTAGAGCAATAAATTACGTGGAATTTCTGTCATTGCACCCTGCTGGTGAATCCTGTGAACCCATGCTGGGCCATTGAGCATCCTAGCATTTTCGCCAAACCTACTCAATGCAGCCAAAGCCTTTCCTTCATGGTTCCACTGGTTTTGCGCATAAGGATTATCGATGTATCCAGGCCTCTGATGTCCACCAGCATTCCCCAAATCTCCAAGTCTATCATGGGGATCGTCAATATTTGGTGTTTCCCCACCATGCAACAGCATCTTGTAGCCGTTTTCACGAAACAATGCTAGTCTCAGTAGAGCCCTGAAACAAGTTAGGGAGTTATAGACGTATAGAACCTATAAGAAGACACGAGTTCAGAAAAGGAAGAGATGCACTTAGAGCTTACTTGGAGGCCTCTGAAATCATTATAAAGTTCCACTTTTTATCATCGCCATACAACTGTTGTGCTACAACTTCAACCAATGTTTCTACTTCCTTCAATGCCGATATACACAACGAATACGGAAATGAAGAAGGTTTGGGTGTTTGCCATTCTGTCGGTGCCGTGTCGATTATATGTTCATTAATCGCGGAAAATATGCCCAAGATAGAAGTGACTGCACAAATTTCAACAGTCATGGAAAACAGAATGTCACTAGATACATTCTAGTAAAAAGCAACTTGGGGGAAGAAAATTTAATATTGGAGACTCTGACGTTAGATTTCAAATCAAATGTAAGGTTAGCAAAAAGCCAATAACCTTACAGCAGCAACTTTTAAACTAATGAGAAGAACGCAAAGGTTACCAAAATTTCACAAAACCTGCTTCTGGCCCAATTTCTGATTCAGAAAAGCGTTCTGGAAGAAGCCAGGTCAAACCCTAGCAAGCAAGAAGAGATAAAATGTCAATCACACTATTTTGGATAACTATTACTTATTGAGTGAATCAGTTATCTGTACAACTAAAAAGGAAACACAGGGGATGCTGGGATAGCGGGGAACACCATGACAAGCTTAACCTGGTTTCAGACATCCTCCAAACTCCTCATAACTTTTCCTATATCATCTTGGCTACATATAACTAAAGATATATGGATCTTTCACTTAGTCACAAAACCTGTATCAAAGCCACTATTTCCTGATTGGAATAGCAAAGTAAGCTTCGAGAAGAACAATAACCATAAAAGAACATAGCATTGAATCAAAGACAATTGGAGTCAGGAAGCAAGAGATGCTTCAGTGCTTGGGAGTCAGTGTTTGTGCCTCCACTAAAATTTAACAAAGGACATCTGGACAAAGAGATCATTTAATTATACAGTATAAATTTATGCAGTTGGAGACAAGCTCTACTAATCTGTACTACTCTCAGTCCTGAGGGTAAGGCTGCATACACACACGATGACCACCCTAAACCCCATCAGAGGATCAAATTGGGGTGGTTGATGTTTGTTGTTAATGTAATTTGTAGAACAAATTTGTGCAATGGCCAGAAAAGCGTAATACCTACTGAAGCAGACTTTTCTAGAGCAATAATTTCCCTTGCAGAAATAAGTATGTTTCACCATATTTATTGTGATTATCCTTCCTCAAATATAAGAGCACTGAGCTCAGATGGACTCATACAATTAGTAAAAAGGAGAGTTGCAGAACAACTCAAATTACTATCAGTGTCCATGTAAGTATGTAACACATATGAAANCCTTCAAGAGATATATCGAGAATCGAAACTTGAGCAAGAATTGAGTCAGTTTAGCAAAGGTCCAGTTCACCAGAAAGCTAAATGCTAGATGTTTGCATACTAGCTTGATAATGAACTCATAATAAATCCAATCAGCATCACTATACAGTGCATCTTTGTTAATGGTGCATTCTAACTGCTCGCATGGAAATAGCTTGCATTTCATTACCAAAGGCTAAACTCTTGGCACCAATCTTTAGGTAAAGAATACCTAATTGAGTGCTTTTCTTCATTTTTATTCATATCGTACAATGTCCTATGATTCAATCCCGATACAATTTGAAACCAGCCCTCAGAAGTTAACCTTCTCATAATCTACACCTGGACTTCTGTGTTTTAATTGTAAGATTGTAAGTTAAACCTTTCCATGAGGTTCTTGCAACAAAAGACAAATGGTCAATGATCAAGAATCCCAAACAAGCATATGTCTAAACATCTCATAAGCGCAAACGATTACACCCCAGAGAAAGCAAGATCTACACATTTCGTAGCAGTCACTGTTGCTATACTATAAGTCAATCTAGCACAAAATGGTCCAATTATAAAAAGTGTAATTGATGCCAAATAGTACACAAAAAAGAATAATTCAAGGCTTTTTAAGGATGTTCACAAACAGATATACCTACCAAATTCATAAAGCAAGCTGCACACAGTGATAATCAATGCAGGGGGAATAAAAGACAAGTCTACTGCAAATATCAGTATTTTAGCATCAAGTAGACAAAATTTCTTCATCAAACCACTAAACATAAACAAACATGTGAACATGATTAAATAGAAATATTATTCACAAGAACCCATGAACCCAAAAGTCCATAATTGGCGGAAAAAAACAATCTTTAGCATCAAATTTCACATAACTAAAAGAAACAAATCAATAATGGAAAAGGGTCTTACACTAGTTAGAGATGCCAAGGAGTGAACATAGTCCTTGTTCTGCCGAACCCAGTTCTTGTAAGCCTCCATATACTCCCAAAATTACAATTCAAAATAGAACCCAAATTGGGGAAGGATGAAATTAGAGAGTTCAAAGACGAAACCCTAACTCTGACTCACTGAGTCCTCACTTCCAGCTTCGCTCATAGTACTTGGGTATATTCTTGTGGAAAATTTTCTTCTTCTATTTCATCAACTGATTGCTTCATAGATCACTTGGATAATTCTATCACATACCAACACTTAAAGCTACAATTGTAATCTTCAAAGCTCAGAGCTTGTGTATTGTGAATCTAGAAGGATTAGCAAAGTAGATAGGTTAGGGAGAGAGAGAAAGAGAAAGAGAAAGAGAAAGAGGGAGAGGAAGTTAATGGGTTTTGAGCAGTGGCTGATTGCCTACCGTTTTGATCGAATCAGGGCAGCCCCCCAGATTTTGACTACACGACCTTCACTTGATGTCAATATTCCTAAACGTAATACACGGTTTGCTAGATGAAGGGTACCTTATTCCAAAATTGCCCTCCCTTCCTTTTCCCTCTTACTCTCCCGTCCTCTCTCTCTCATGGTGATGAGTCGAACCGAGTCAAACCACAGGGTATTGTCGCGGGCCGCTTCTTAAGAGTCAGCACGTGACAGTATACCATTGTCCAATTCAATTGAATAGTCCTGAAATAAACCGTGTTAATTAGTAGGGTATAATATACAAGAGTGAATAATGACTTACAAATTGGATTGGGATAAATGTAGAGGTTTAGATCAAATTGGAAAAAACAAAAAAAAACAAAAAAAACAAAAAAAAAAAAAAGTCAAGTTTGAGCTCAAGTTGATTCAATCCATGAAGTTGAACTTGAGCTCCACTCAAACATGAATTATAAGCTCAAATTTGAGGACCGAGATTGATTTAGTGCAACAATCTGGTTCTTCACAAACTCTTGCATGATATTGGTTTAACATATGAGTCAAGTAAGAAAATCATTGACATGAAGTGAAAAAGGCATCAATTTGAGGATTTTTTCTTATAATAGAGTTATATTTTCAAAATGCCTATATCACCTAAATTAAACTAGTCCATACGATACACCGAATCTACATGAGAATGACTTTATTTAAAGGGAAAAAAATAATAATTATGATTTACCACTTAAATGTAATTACTCTTTCAATTAAATATAAATGATGGGATTTTTAGGAATTTAGAGATACTCTAATGATTATCAATGCCGTCCATAATCCTGAGATTGATGATTTAATTTTAATGATTCTGTAAACAGATAAAAGTAATGGGATTCTCAAATATTATTACACATCACATTTGTAAAGATTACCAATTCATCACGAGTGGACCAAAATTTTCGAAGAAGAGAGAAATAACAAACTCCCAAATTCTTTTTTTTTTTTGAATCAAAATCAAACAGAAAAGAAAAAGAAAGAATGATGAGAAAAACGACGCCGTTAGGTTCGTAAGACCAACGCCAAAACCCTGCAAAAGGCGGTGAAAGAGAACAAAAGTTCCAACCTTGCGCTGATTTCATCAAAAGATTTTACACAAAAATCAATCAGACATGCAACTCACTCTTGAATTCGGGTAAATTCTTCTTCTTTTCTTACTTGGGTATTCAATTATTTCTGTTAATTTCTCTCGTGTTTGATCCTGTCTGTGGATGTATTTTGATTCATAATCAGCTGATATTTGTGGGTTTAATTTCTGCTGAAATTTACTTTGATTGTTGTACTTAAAGCAGTTGTAATTTGCTTGATTGTTTAGTTGTTTAACTGGGTTTGTTTCTGATGGTAACTATTAAACCCCAGAATTGTTGTGAACTGTAAGCTTATGAATGAGCCAAAATGGCAATGGCCTTTCTTGGAGTTGGAAGGAGGGAATATGAACCCTACTTCATTGGTTATGGTTCCTCATTTTTGATGGATCTTCAGTGGACTATGTTATATTCTTATATATTAGCATGAGTGCATTTCAGACTGTAGTATTATGTCAGAAAACTGTGACAATGGTGGTAATGGAGTTGACATGTTAGGAGATGTGGGAATTTTGTTGCTCATTACCTACCTAGGTCGGTCTAGTGTTTGATGTTGGGAGAACCGGATTCCTGAAGAAATTTCCCTGTATGTAGTTAATAACACCCAAATGAGTTCCTTGCCTCTTAACAGATCCTGTAGTGATGCTGACAGACCCATGTAAAAAGATTAATATGACATTAGTTTTTGTCAAGCTGGAGTGCTCCTGTGCCAAAGGGTGCTTATTCCTGTGTATGGAACCCTGCATGATGGCATTGAGATTTTTTGTGAGGACTTGTCAGTTTCAACCGCGTCATTGTGCCCGATCAGCTATATTATGTCAGATTTGGCTTCGGTAGAAAGTCTGACATTGGATTAGACTTTTCTTAATTTCATAGTTTTCCTTGGTCACTCATATGGGGAAAGATTTGTTCTTCTGGCAACTCTTTCTTGTCATTGATTTCATCTTATTTGTGCTCTCAACGTTAAAGCTTTTGCAAGATGGAGATAATTCTTCTACCAGCTGTTTCAGATGAAAGAGATATTTCTCCAATGAAGTTGTTGTTAACCAAAAAACTGGAGCTATTAGGATTAGTATCTTCTTAGCAGGTCAGAAATAGTAAAGTTCGGGTTGTTTAATACTCAAATACAGCTACGCAGTAATTCAATTGAGGAGGAATTGTAGTGACCAAGAACGGCATTTGGGAGCATAGGTGGAGGATAGCTTCTCAACTCATGTGACGCATATGAATTTTAACTCTGATTTGTTCCTGAGTTAATAACATGATAGGTGATTTATGATAAAATGAGTTGCTCCAACTGAGTTGTTTGCTATCTACAAGACCAAGTTACTAATTATTAGAAAGTCGATATGGTGAAAACTAAATCAAACTACTGAATGGCAATCGTTGGAAGGGGAAATTATTAGAGGGGTGCAGTGACTTCCCAGTAAAAGCTGACTAACTTCAAGTATGTATTTTGAAGTGTGGCCAGAGCAGGGATTTAAGATTCAGAAACGGTGTGGAACAGGTTGTTTGCACTTTGAGGCTTTAGCTTCAAGTTAAAGCTAGTACTTGTATCATACTATAGTATGTGTTATTTGTTAGAAGTAACATATAAATATCTAATTATGAGGATCAATACAAATGAGTTCGTTCCTACCTATAGTTTTGATTAATAGAAGTTTCAGTTTTAGGTTAGATTTTTGAGTGCCACTGTTTTCGTTGAGTACTTAGAAACTTGCATGAGCTGTTAAAACAATGATGACAGATTTATGCAGATTACTTTTCTATTCAATGTCGGTTCTGTACTCTGTATCTCTCAGAAATTTGTTGACATATCCGGGACTTAGTTAAGATGCATAATTTTTCTCGCTACTTCAATATGGTTATGCGGCTTTGCTAAGGGTCTTTTGATTCAGCTAGTTTGGGTATTCTGTTTTTCTCCCTTCGTAACTGATGTAAATTACCAGAAAAACATTATCATATGTCATATTCTGCATAGATAACTACCATTAGCACTCTGACTTTGAGTCCATATTTGCATTTATCACTATGAACTATCCTGATGATGGTGACTTTCTGTGCAGTGGGGGCTTAGAACTTCTATGCGACTCTGTAAAGGTCCATAGTGTCAATGTTGATCCAGCAGATGGAGACGGGAAGGTGAGCTTTGTTCCAGAACAGCTCTCTAGTTTCCTACAAACTAATGTCAAATGATTTATTTATTTATTTTTTTGCTCTAATAACCTGAGTGAACCTTCTTTGTATATCATTTACAGATGACTATGAAAAGACTGCTGTCATGGGTTCGAACGAACCTGATAAAGGAGAGACCGGAAATGTTCATGAAAGGAGATACTGTGTAAGTTCTCAAATCCCTTTCTCCCTTCAAACTAGTTAAAATTAGCTTCAATGGTCAACTATTGGCATTGTTTTAGCATTCATATAGTACCTTCCTAAAAACAAGTCGAGAAAAAGCAATACTTATGTCACTTTTCTAATGTTGCTTTGTCGTGCTATCCATTAAAAACATCTCATGGGTTTATCCATTTTTTGTGTGACCAGGAGACCCGGAGTTCTAGTGCTAGTGAACGACTGTGACTGGGAGCTGAGTGGTCAGCTTGACACAACACTCGAAGAGAAGGACGTAATCGTCTTTATCTCTACTCTCCATGGCGGCTAACTAATCTCTGCACTGTTGACAGGATAGACTAGGCTGCTTTCCGTGAGAGATTGTTGTACTAGCTCATACTTCTGATACTAGAAAAACAAACATCAGTATATTTTGTTAAAGCATTTGCAAAGAAGCTATTTCACTCCAAATTGTTAAACCTTCAAAGGCAGTTGGATTTTACTAGCCTCTCTGTAATATATCGGTCCCTTGAATTTGGATATACGGAGTTTTTATTCATGACTTGTTCTCTTCACATGCTTAGGCTATGTTTATGAAAGTGAAGAAAACCAGTCACTGGTCTATATTGACATTTTTTCTATTTTTTTTCCACCTATTTGCCAAAAAATCAACAAGATTGTTTGGCCAAAAAATAAAAAAAAAGACGGAAAAAGTCACTTTGTTGAGAGTGGGATTTGAACCCACGCCCTTTCGGACCAGAACCTTAATCTGGCGCCTTAGACCAACTCGGCCATCTCAACGTTGATGTAATTCTTTTCTCTGAAAGAATTATATTGTTAATGTTCCTTATCCACCACACGCTGTCACACATGCTCTTATTGACAAAAATCCTTAAATAGCACTAACTAGTACACTCTCAGTTGACTTCACACCCTCTGAAAATTTTGAAGATGTTTAAGTTTTGATGGGACGAAAAAAAAAAAAATATTTATTGTACTTTTTTTTTAGCAAATTCTTGTGTACAACCATCTAACAGTTAGACCACCAAATTTAATGGTGACTTTTCACAATTTATGGGCTACTTTTAGCCACTTAGGGGTTACTTTTTATATCTTATAGTAACTTTATAAAATTACCCCGAGTCGTAAAAATGTAGCCCCTAAGTTTATAAAAGTAACCACTAAATTGCAAAAAGTTATTCTTAAATTGGGTCAAATTGTATAAAGTAGCCACTAAGTCACTAAAAATAACCCCTAAGTTATGAAAAGTAAACCTTAAATTAGGTCGTCTAACAGTTAGACGGTTGTACAAGAGAGTTACTCTTTTTTTTTTTTTTTTGTATCAATATATTTGTCATTTAACTAGCTTTTACTCCAGATAAGTTGGAAAAAAAAAAAAAAATAGACTCTAATTGCTAGTTTGCCAATTTTACGCTTGGTTCATTACTTAAATTAATTTACAGTGCACCTATTTTCAACTAATACAAAAGTATATTAGTCAAAATTGTTTTCTTATTTATAGATTTAAGAGATTTCCTAATGTGCTTGTATTTAAACAACAAATATATTGAGACAGATGGGGTATTAAGCTCACTGTTATGTATTGTATTTAATAGAAATAACCATTGGCTGTTCTGTTAATTACCAAATTAACAGCAACATGGGTGGGACTTGGGAGACTTGGTAGAAGGGTTTGGGGAAAGTTTATTAAACATTTTTAATTTAATATAATAGCAATAATAAGTAGGATTAATCATGATGAGGTGGCATCATATCAGCAATATTAGATGATGTGGTACCATGTCATTGATATTAAAGTTTGACACGTGGCGAGTGAAGAGTGCGTTGTGTACTTGTGTTTTATTATACTCCCTCTGTCCCTCACTTACCTTGACAAACCACTATTTGCAACAGGAATTAAGGAGTGTAATTTTGGCCTATTTTGCCCTGAGTTGAGATACATTAAAGTGTGATAAAAAAAAAAAAAAGAGATACATTAAAGTAACGGATAGTGGTGTAAATAATAAGAGAGAGAGTGATTGGAGAGAGGGAAAAATCTTAAAGAGAGAGAGTGATTGGAGAGAGAAAGTTAATTTTTTTTTTTTATTGCATTTAAGAGATAGTAGAGGGGTAAATAAGGGAGGATATGAGAAAAATATTGGTTTGTAAAGGTAAGTATGAGACTTATTTTTGCATGGTTTGTAAAGGTAAGTAGGGAACCGAGGGAGTATTATATAGATTTGTGTTGATACTTCATCCTTCTTCCAATCATAAAGTTGCACATTGAAAGAAAATACTTGGAGCTGATATAACTTTCATAAACTGTGATTCTTGTTTGCTCGAAACATAAAAGATGACATAGTGAGTGCTAATTTGCCTATTCAACATTCACTTGTTGAGGAGGAAAAAAAAACAAAGGATCAATTGTTACAGTTGCCTTCTAAAGGCACATTAAACCAATCTATGTATAGGACATAATTTTATACCTTAAAAAGATACATCCTGTGCAACAAATGAATAAATAGACCAACCTTGACAAGCACCAGGTGAGCATGTCATCTGTCTACATAGAAACATGCTAAGGAAGAACAACAACCAAAATCGAGAAGAAACAAGCGAAACACATTGTGTCGTGGTCTAATTAGACCTTCTGCTTGCCCTTCCGTACCTTCTCTAGCTCCTCCTCTGCATCTTTCAACTGTTTCTTTAATTCAGTTACCCTCATCTCCAGTTCATCAATGGATCCCTTTTTTATCTTAGCCTCATATGGTATTAGAAAATGGCTTGAAAATGACTTCAGCGCTTGTAGCCCAGTGACCTACAGATTCAGCGTGTAATTAGTCATGCTGTTCGAATGAGCTACAACCACAGTTAACACTCGTGACATTATGGTTCAGCATTTCCGACAAAGAGATCAACATGTTACTTCATCAATCATGGAAAATTAGTCCTCGGATTGGATCTGTTCATTTATTTTCAGGTCAAGTTTGGGTCTGTCTTATTTCATTTTTGGATTGGGTCATCCGATTCGGATCAGTTTTGCTAGGTTTACTTATAGTTTTATTATTTGAACACAAGAAAAGAGGTGGGCTCAGCAAATTCAAGCAAAAATTGGTATTATTGACACGACAGTTTCAGATGTGCGTACCTCTTCCGGCATTAATGGCAATTTCGTGATGTGAAAGTCCTCATACAACATGTAAAACTGATCAATATATCTCTCTTGCATTCGCATTCTTGCTTTCAGCAGCTTAGACTCAACGACTAACATCACCACATGGGAACAAATGGTCAGCTGTTGTCACAAGTAGCAACAGAAGTAAAAATATGAACATTAGAGATAGATTAGAAGTACCTTCATCATCAAATAGCACTTGATTAATGATGATATTGTGAGTATCAATCTCAAACCTAGCGAGTTCCTGCACCAATCTTTCTGTTTCATAGAGCGAAAGGAACTCGGGAATGCAAACACAGACAAAGGTTGTCAAATCCTGCAACACCACCATTACAAGCATCAAGAGCATGCAGAGAACTGAGAATCATCACTTACTATAGAAGAAAAAACTAAATGCACCGAAGCTAAGCTGCGTAAAAATTCAACATAGGCCATATTCAATTCAAATGAATCGCGTTGAACTGAACTGATAGGGTGGAATGAATAGTAACTTGTGACTGAAAAAGTAAGTTGAAATGCAGTATGAAAACGATAGATATGAACAGATAGAAGAACCAGATCATAATCAATCCATGCTGGCACATGTTTCAGCTCTTGCAATCCTAGATTGCCACCTGCCATATTTGTATGGCTTCAAACTGTGATAAAAGAATACATAGAAAGCCATCTTAAAAGTTAAAACAACATTCTAAGATTCCTTTTAGATCTGGTTTAAGGGCATCCACAATGGAATACTGATGTTGGCACAGTACGAATTGTTTGGGCCATTGTGGTGTACACTTAGAGAAGTCTGAGTTGAGTCTCAAAAATCAAAAGTGAATGGAAGGCTGATATGGCAAGTTTGAAGTGTCCGAAGGATCTGAACCAGTGTGAATGCCTTATGCTCCATGGAACATCTCATTGGCATATTTAGCCAAAGGGTATTTTTGTGGTGTGGTTTCTCTGATTCTTAAATTAGAAATGCACCTTATACAGATCAATTATCCACACATTTAACATTGTCAAACATTTACCAAAATAGAAAAACAGGAATGAGAGGCTTACTGGGTCTCTAAACTGCTGGTTTACTTGTTCAATTACATCTTTCATGCCCTCAAGCCTGCCAAGGATCGCATCTTCGCCAAAATCATCTTCAACACCAAAGAGACGAGTCATCTGGAACAAACATTAACAATAACGTTCGCACTTGTTAATAAATCAAAGATGGCTACTGAGTATGGGGACAACCAAGATTTATCATGGAGGTGGTTCTAAAGACCTGCATCAGTAATTAAGTACCTAGTATTAATTATGAGTCTATGACCTTGGAATCTTTTCCGAGTTATTTCTTCATAACAAGAAGATTGTCAGGGTAGAAGAATAGTAGTAATAATATAAGTGTTCATGCATTTTTTATGAAGTCTATATTGTGCATAAGATAGGATATTACAAGTTCATAATTCATAGTTCATAATCACATTATCTGTTGCAAGCTTGTTTCCCTAACAGACAACTGTTCAAATATTCAGAAAGTTCAAGACTCCTCAAGAGATTCGGATACAGTGGAACTGCTCTCATTTTCCCTGAATTTGCTAAAACCTCTCGCTCAACAGAACATATGAAATTTTATGTATAGAACATCCATTTTCTTTTAGTATCATATGTGTTTAGAACATCTATTATTAGGCATCCAGCCTCAATTATAGGTAATTCGATTTCTATTTGAGAATGAAGAAGTTAAAACTTTAAGGCATGCAATTCTAGCAAAGCTCTGCCAGGTAGCCCTGGATTTAAACAATAGCTGGTGCAAGGCCATCCCAGTGGCATAGTGATCTATATTCGCAAATTGGATAGCTAATAGAAATGGAAAAAAGGATATAAAGCAATGACTCAGAAGCAATCTACCAGTATGAGATTATGAGATCAAGAAACCATAATCATACCTGACTTAATAAGCCCCCAAATTTATTTTTCAAGGTCATCATTTTGGTTAGACCCTTTTCTAATGTTGAAGGGAACTGCAGAAGGCGGAGTGTATGCCCTGTGGGAGCTGTGTCAAACACTATAACGGAATAATCCATTGTCTGAACCAATCTGCAGAAAGAAAATTTAAATAAGATTCTTATTGATAATAAGCATACAAGAAGAATTCTTCTTCAGAAAATTTTATTTAAGAAATTTTTCAAACTTCAACCTAACCCTATTTTAACTACCTACAGCTTAGTAGAGTCTTGATTTTGAATCTCATGCACAATAATTTAACCAACTCAATCTCCCTTAAACACTACCATTTTCTCTTTATCACCTGTGTCAGGTAGATTTTCTATCGAGTATCAGGAACCAAGAAACATGCAGTACAGTAAAAGAGAGGCTCTCTGCAAGCACTTGGCCTCAATTGATATGGGACACCATCTTCACAACTACAGAACAACACTTTCTTTCATTCTAGCATGAGTATGACAGGCTAACATGATCTAAACCTTGATACTTACACAGAAGATTACAAAAATAGCTGAGTCAGAAAGATGTTGTAGTTTTCATAACATTCATAGAAGTAATATAATATTCATTCGATAAGGTTCAAGTTCCTTTGTAAATTTGGCTACCTTTGCAGAGAACTGATCATTTTCTAACTAAATACTTTGCTTGCATATGATTGGATAACACAATTGAGATCTTCATACTTGGGTCCTTGGATATAGAATGAGATTCCTCATTCTGAATTTGCATCATAAGCATAGAGATTATAAAATTTTATCCCAGTCAGTGTTCATGCACCTTAAGTTCTACTCAATGTTAGAATCTTCATCTTTGGAGTTGCCTGTCTCATTTACATACTCTTATGTTTGCAAAGGTACACGTATTCTTATGTTTGCAGAGGTAAACCTGAAAGTCCGTAGTCCATAGCTAGTTTGTCATACATAGTATGCAGCTTCCTAATATTTCATGCAATTGCCGAATCTCTTCGGGGATACAAGGAACAAAACCGATCAACCGCCCGCCCATCCAAGCTGTGAGTGTGTGTGGACAAGCCCCCAATCAGAATCCACCACCAGATAAGGTTTGAGTGGACATCCCTTTTCCATAAACCTTAAGTATATTAAAGCATGAAAGTGATTTCCAAAGTGTCGCATCGTTTTAGATTAGGTATCAGGTCTGTGAGTAGTGGCATTTAGGCTCAAGTTGTGGCTAAGTTTTGAAAGCTAATTAGCTTATCTTTAATATATATATATATATATATATATATATAAAGTGTTATAGCTTTCCACTTGGATTATTATATTAATCCTTTATAAATTTGATGTTGGTCAAGCAAAAAGTAGAACTTGAATTGGCATCAAAAGTACCGTAAGTGTGTTTAGGCACATAAAACACATGCCGCATAGGAAATAGTCAATAAATGGCCAGATTATCAATAAAGTGGCCCATTTCCTAAATAGTAATTTTAAACCATTAAGTAGGGTTTAAGTCATGATATGTGGGCAAACACTACCAAGTCCATAAGTAGACCCATATCTACACGAGTACACGCCCAACACGAGGAGTCTTTTTCTCTATAAATAGATCTCATTGGGTTCATTTCAGGGGGAATTAGAAGCAACTGAAGAATGAGACTCTACCAACTCTTTACCATTTCTAAAACCGGAGCCTCAAGAAGAAGACATCAAATAATCAAAGCCTCTTTAGTGACTATCCATACTCCATTTGCCCCAAAATAACTTGTGCATTTCATATTTGTTAGGATATGAAAACAAAGGCCCTTACCCTCCAATACTCTCACTCTCTCTCCTC
>BSSO01004076.1:0-15177 GCA_030267885.1 Mesembryanthemum crystallinum
TTGCTACAAGGACACATGCAATAGCCCGCAAACCATATGCGCCGGGCAAGCCTACCCATCAAAGATGGGCTGACCGGTTCAGGCAGAGGAGGAGACCCTCCCTACAAAGAATGCCAGAATGGTAGAGGAGGTTTTTTGATCTCCCTATAATGAGGATCGAACCCCTAACCATTGGGTTATGAGAGTGGGGCACTTATCTCTTGTGCTCCCAACTTAAAATTCATTCACCAGTGTCATGTTAACATAAGAGGGTCCTCCAATTGAACAAACAAAAGAAGATGTCTTTCAATTGAAAAAAANTCCTTCAATTGAACAAAAGTGAAAGGTGAGGCCCTTGACCTGTACTAATTTCATTATTAATGGGTATTGCACAGTTTTAGAGGAAGAGAGAGAATAAAGGAGGATGATGTGACTATTTGTCACCCCCTTCGCTTCCTCCACCTCCCCAATTTGAGCTTTTAAAAAGCGAAAAACACCACGTTTGAGGGCAAGAAACACTTACTTCTCCGCTAAACATGCTCTAAGAAGTACTTTAATTATCATATGCATCTTACGACGGCGCTTCTTTATTAGTGAGTAGGGATGTGAACTTGTGTTGGCAACTTGGTGTCAGTACGACATGTATTTTGGTGATCTATTGTATTCCCATGATTTGAAGAGATTTTGCTTCATTAATTGTCTTGCAACTGCAATGGTGGTTCAAAAACCCTGTCCCAGACCCAGAGACGTGTTTCTTCTCATCCATTGTTAAGGATTGTCCCCGATAGGGTACAATGTCTTTCACTTTGATAATTTGTACTGTAATCTTATTTTCTGCAACATTTGCTCCATCGTATCTGCACCTCCTCATGGAGAGTCATAACAGAACATAGAAAGCATACTGCGCGAGTAAATGTTACTTGTACGTATAAAAATGTGAATTTCATAGGCGATTACATGCAGCCTAAGCATAAATCTACTATTGCTCATTGTAATCATAGATTCTATAAGTATATCTGCACCCAAAAAATAAAAAATAAAAAAACCCGTAAGTATATTGCCAAGAAATAGCTGTGTTTGTTATTGAACGGATCGGACCATGGCATAAGCTTGAGTGTGCACGTCCGCCTCACGAGGCAGGAGCTCGAATATTTGTTGAGCACGATCATGCCTTGTATATCATCAACAAATGTCATCGTTGACACATTAACTGTACAATTTAATGGAAGATTAACCATAAAACTGTTTCCTCCTTCTAAATCTACTATTTTTGCAGAAAGGCCAGTGCATCCTTGCTAACCTTTGATGCTTTTGATTGTTGCCTGCACCACAAAAGCACAGCAATTGGCCAATTTAATCTACCAAGAGAACAATTTATTTGCAACTATTTGGACAAATGCAAAGGTGCAACGCCTTGTGATTGGTGAAACATAAGGGAACATACCGATGAGGTAAAAGGAAGAATGCAGAGGGATGAATGGCACATTGGCATGAACATTCCCAAGTTAAATGATTCTGTAGGGCATAGTATTTTATCCAGTAGCAATTCTGGACCGCTCTAATTCCTGCGTTAATGCATCATTTAAGTGCTGGAACAAACACAAAGCAAAGACAAAAGAAAGAAAAAGTTAAAAATTGTATTCCTAGCAAGTTCTGATAACAGAATAGTTAAATGAAAATTAGTCAACCTCACTCATTCATAATATGATTCTTAGTTGAACTCCAAAGCAGCATAATTGAGGAGCATATATATATCCATATATTTGACATTGGACACAACATTACCCTCATTGTACTACAAAACAGTGAATTCTGGACTCAGATATTCAGCAGCAGATGGGTGTAAAAACATTGAATCAATAAGAATTGCCTTCTTCCTTGTGCATACAACATTAGCTCTATCCCACCTTTAGGCAAGAGCTTTAAGACCACTCTCATTGTACCACAAAACAGGGACTTTAACCTCAATGTCAAATAATTTCAACAATTTTTCAGTTGAAAAGGTGGAATAAGGATGGGATTTCTAAAGAATTCCTAGGTTTTATGTAGTGAGTTGCATCAGAAGGTGTTCTCTCCAATCCTTGCCTTTGATAAAATACAGAATGAACAGGGCATCAGACTTACCATCCTGCGACTAAGCTAGTTGTTCAATGGCTTGTAATCAAAGCTTGAGTTTAGTGTTTGACTATTTTCGGAGGTCAGACCAGTTGTGTCCCTCTATACAACAGTATTTAAAAAAAAAAAAAGAAAAAAAAAAAAAGAAAGAAAGAAAGAGTGCTTCGAGCAAAGTGATAGCCATGGTATAAAAAGGATTCACATGGATGGAGATTGGATGTTACAATTTTCACTCTATTTTGTAAAGCATGTGACTTCAAAACAGATCAAAGGTACTTGTGACATCAGTGAACAGATTTGAATCTGCCACTGGCCAAAAGATACCTAAACCTGAACAGCTGAACCTGATATAGGTCGGCCGTGCAGAAAGAGTGGTTGCTTCGGTTTGGTTTGAACTTTGAAGGGTCCGACTTTCCACAGCCAATTAGGTAATATTCTTCTGATGATAATAACAGGAGAACAGAGTGTCATAAGTATGTCGAATGTTATTAGAAGTTGAGATGCAACAAGTGAGCCAAGAAAGAAATCATGGCTGTTGGTCATTTAAACTTAGAACCATAATTTTTCGATAATACAAGCTTCAACAAAAATAAGGATAAATTTGTTTCCTGCCTCTTGAGAACGTCAAAGGAATCATGGCGGAATATAGGAGAAAACTTGTTTATGTGGTTACAACTATGATTAGCAGTTAGCACAAAGAACAACCCAGTGGATAGTGGATACTGTGCAGACTCACTGCATAAAAGCTTGCATTCATCATTATGTGAAGTTGCAATATCAAACTTTTGCAGTCCACAAGCATTGCAATATCATTACATGAGCAGCCTGAATTTTCATAATTAAATCACTTCCTAATCATGGCACTAATTTTAAACGGTAGAAACACATATTTCTCACTTAATCACATAATTTAAAAAAAAAAAAAAAAAAACTAGGATAGTTGGGAATAAGTAGGCACCGATTTACCTATGTTTGCCTCAAACAATTTACTGAAAAAAAAAAATGACATCAATAAATAACTAAAATATACTAGTTTATTTCCCCAAAAATGCATCAGTTACAATACGAGTGGGGAGTAAACAAAAATTATTAATATTGAATATGGAAAAGAGCAAATAGCAAAAGAAAACTGACACTGTGCGAACTAAGAAGCCTACTATGTCTAATTTAGACCATGTAGGAAACTCATAACAAAGCAATGAAGTTGAGCACAAGATTCACACATCCAACCAAAAACCAAGAAAAGTAAGAAAATGATTAAATAAAATAAAATAAAATAAAATAAATACTTGCATGGTCAAAAACCTATTGATATGATGATATCTAAAATTTCTTAGAGAACATAGCTCATAAGAAATCAAAGTTCCAAACAAAACACCCAAAATAAACCAAATCACAAAAAGAAAAATGTTTGTCCCCTAAACCCTGCAACAATTTAAATCACTCCCAGAAAATCAACAAGCAAACCAGAAACAGAAGAAATGTAGAGAGAAGAAGAGAAAGAATACCAGATTATCTTCTCTGATCCTCCGTCTTTCTGTCAAAGAATCCAGAAACCCAAGATACCACACATTTAGCTTCAGTATTTTTGGACTAATTCAGCCTCAACCAATTTGCCACGAACTCATATACAATTGCACGAACTACAAAGAACAGAAAATAACAATAACAATAACAATAACAATAACAATAACAATAACAAAGCATCCACTGAAAGAAGAAGTTAGAGATAGAAAGTGAAGTAAAGAATAAAAAAGGAGTGGGCAAAAGGGGAGGGGGGAATACAGCTACCAAATCCATCTCGAGATGACATGGCGGAGGAGCCCATAGTGATCGCGGCAGGCTTGTCGAACTGAGCCAGAGGCAAATAATTCAAAACAGCTGCCCAGAAAATCCAGATAAGATGGAACCAAAGTATCTATAGATATGTACATTTTCCAACCTTGTAAAAGTGACAATGTGTTTTTGCTGTTCAAATGAAATTTTATCCCATTTTCACCCCTTTTATGTTTTCCTCTATTTTTGTAGCTTCACCATGTAGCCCTAAACTCAAGGAAAATTGTCACCAAATGTAAACTTGTCTATTTGTTATCCTCATAAAGGCTTGCTGAATCAGCATATATTACCACCTTCAAGGACCATATGGCAGTTTTACACTTCAACTTTCAACAATTATTAATTCAATTTTTTACATAAGGTTTCACAGTTTCACCATGCCTTGGGATATCTTTCTACTATTCGGACAAATGATGAATTCTGCAAACTCAAATCCCAGCTGTAAGTTGACTATGGTTATAATTTAGACGGCCAGCACAGGGCAGGGGGAGGGCAAAGTGGCAGGGGAGGGGGAGGGGGTTCCAAGGAATCGAAATGCACTGGGAAGTATGCATGCTGATGCTGGCCGATGGTATCTGCATAATTCTTGGCCCCGGAGAGGAACGCATAGGCCATAGGGATAAGAACCATAGGGATAGGAACTGGTGAGGGGAAGGATGTAATATATAAATAAGGGAAATTTGATAGGGTAAACCTAGATTTTGGTGTAATTGAGTGGTAACCTAGAGGACAAACTCCAAGTTTGAGCTATCAACAAAATGGTAAAGAACAATTTACTAGTACTTCAAAATTGCTAAAACACCAAACAGGACTATATATGACCCTATCCGAGATCTTTAATTATATTCAAATGTTACCTCTTACAAAATGAAATTACACTGGCGAGGTGTTTATCTACCAACTAGTCCTATATAGGAAGATCTCTTCATTGAGTGTGTCTTGAAGCTTCTCCTTGCAACTGTGTAGATCTTAAATTATGTTCATCCTGTAATTGGGTCAAAACTAAAGGGTAAGAATCACCAAAAAAAAAAAATATAAATAAATAAATAAAGTTGATGGTTTAGTGCATTGTCATCTCACGAAGTTACCTGTAAACTGTAAGAAAAGCTACTTGATGGCCGAAAATCCATGTGTGCCTACAAAATACAAATCCTGCATCTAAATTCTGAACATAAAAACAATAAACCCTTGACAATAAGAATATAGTTCGAGGCAATACCAGTCCATTTACACTCTGTTGAGCCCCAAAGAATCCTTCATGGCTTGATCCTAGAGAGTTTAATTGTCCCTATGTCAAGGAGTACAGAATAAAATCTGAGATAACAATCCCATTATAGCAAAACATGACTTTGAATCATGACTTACCAGCCCCTGCATACTTTCTTGATTAACATAGTAACTATCATGTGGTGGCTCCATTAAGTTCAGCTGAACCTGCAATTGGCATTAAAGTAAGTTATTTGCACACTTTCCCCTCGCCGTATCCAAATTGACATTATGAAAAAACATGACAACAATCCATACCAGTGCCTGCACATTCTGTTGGGAACCATAGTAACCATTGAGAGATATCCCACCAGAGCTAAGGTTTTCCTACAAGCACCAACATCAACATGAACCAAAAATAAACAATATCCATACTAAACTCCAAAATTTCAAAAGCTTTGCATTTTAACTACCTAGTGTTTATCACCAAAAGGTTTGCGAATTGAAAACAAACTGTTTAAACTATCAGTAGAGTAGGTATAGGACATACCACTTGATGCATGTTATGCTCTGCATCAGTCAATTGGATGTTGGTCTCTGGAGGTACCTGCACAACAATGCTATCTGTGACATGTACTACACTGCAACAGAAATCCACCTAGCTTTCCACGTACCTTCCTCTTCTTGACTGCATTTTTTTTCTTGCTTGTTCTACTGGATATATTTCCCTTGTATCCTTCTTCAACATCATGAATAGCACAGGTGTCATTTCCTTCAACAGCACTTTTGTTAGTGTTATTCACGCTAACACAATATTTTAAAGTATCCACCAGTGTTCGCAAGGCAATGTTGTAACTTTCTTGGTTTAAAGATCCTTCTTCACTCAACTCAATGGCCTGCTTCGACAAGGCCACATAACGTTGGGCCCTAGTTTGCATCCCCCCTGTTTCTTCTACAATTAACTGCCTGCTTTTTGCACCTTTTGTCCATCTACTCAATATGTACTGTGGCGGTATGCTTGAAATACCACATATTTGGAGAACAATCATTGCATGTCTGCACAAAAAACCCCTATACTCAAATGAGCGGCATAAACAAGAAACCTCTGACTTTGTTTGATCCCAAGCAACAAAAAAAGTTTCATCCTTCTCACAGTCTTCCACTCGATAAGTAGTAGATGTCCCATCTTCAGGCTCTTTCTTAGGATGACATCCAACCACACCCAAAACTTCAACCTGAAATTTCTTGAATATTGAATGTGTATAAGTGGTTGACATTTGTTTCTCCCAAGGTGAAGGAGACTTTAGAGCAGGTTGCTTGTGCCATGTATCAAAATCTGCAATAGCCTCCTCCTCGTACCTATTTTGTAGAATTACACCATATTGCTTCACAAACTCTCTCAAATTAAGTTTCCTTTGAAAATATTTGTCAAAGAAAGAATTGATACTTTCAGTACGGTGTATAGGTGACATCCCCGCTAAGAAAGTATCATCCATATATAGAGGAACCCACTTCTTACGATCTTCATGCAATGACCTGACCCACTCATCCTCTTCGAGATCAAATCTACCAATCATTTTCCACCATCTCAACTCAAATTGCTCATCTGTCCATGACTTGAATATGCATTTGTTGAACTTTCCAGCAAAATTTTCATGGCGTTTAATGACATGTGCAAGATTTTCTTGGAATTTCTCCAGAACATTCCATGTATGAAAGCAATGGCGTGTATTAGGGAAAATCTCTTGAACGGCAGTCTTTATTGAAAGATTTTGATCAGTAATAATCAGGTGGGGAGTGTTCCCTCCCATTGCTCGAAGCCATGTCTTCAATAACCAAACAAAAGTTGATGTCAAGTCATCTGCAACTAAGGCACACCCAAGCAACATTGACTGGAAGTGATGATTCACCCCAATAAATAGCACAAGCGGCAACTTATCATTGGTCCTGATATATGAGGTATCAAGAGAGACAACGTCATTGAAACTGATATAGTCACTCCTACTCTTAGCATCAACCCATAAGATATTTCGAAGTTGCTGTTCTTCATTCAACTCTATTGCATAGAAAAATTTGGGGTTTTCCTTCTTGACACACATGAAGTAATCAAGTAAGATTTGGGCATCACCTTCATCTAGAGCCAAGCAACTTCTTTTGTCAAACTGACAACCACGATCATCCCTTGATGATCCAAGACTCTGAAAACCAGCAGACTGTCTTGACATTTCAACATACAGCTTTTTTGTCCGTTCACTAATGGCATGTAAAATGTCAATGTTATTCTTCTCCACCAATTTTACATTTCTGTTGATGCAAAAATGGTATGCAAGGGCTGGTAAAAGCTCATGGTTGTGCTCCTTTATAAATTCATGAATGATCCATTTTCCAGATTTGTTTCTCTTAACATGCATGCTAGCCTTGCAGTCAGTCTTCTTAACACTCGGTCGTCGGCTGATACTAGTATCTGACTCTGGAGTGACTCCGTATCTAGAACAAGCGAACTTTGCATCAATAAAATCCTTAGATTTCTTCGAACGTCGACTATTCTTTATTGAGGTAGTGAAACCCATAGACTTGGCATATTCTTGGTAGTACTTGTATGCATCTTCATGTGACTCAAATTCAATGTTGCTATGAGCACCAATATCAAAGTCTCCTTCAAGTAGAATATTGCTCATAGCAGAGCCAGCAATTCCTCCATCTCGATCATGAATGACATCCACAATATCAACAGCATTCCCAGATCCTTCACCATCACCAATATCTTCTCTTTGCTCAACCATGCTACTAGTACTAGCCAAACCCGGGTGGCTATCCTTTGTCAGCAAGTCCATCAAGGACTTTTGGCAATCTTCCTCTACAATAGAAATCATAGTTCTCATACTATTCAGTTGATGATAACACAAAAAGGGCAAGCAGAATACACACAAAAGCACACATTTTTCCCCTTTAAGAACAGAAAACTTTAAAGGGTTTTAATAGTGAATAATGCACATAAAGATTGCTCCACTTACCTGCACAAAACCGAACTGGATTTTCGTCCTCTCTTTTGGGTTACATCAAAATCGCTTCCAAGCAGTGGGTCAAGCTTCAGAACAATGGTTGCCCATTATGGAAATTCAGGATATGCAGCTTGTGTTGGCACATTTTGTAGTTTCTCTATAAGATGAAGAATAATTTCAGTGGGTTATGTGTTTTTCTTCAGTGGGATTACTTTCTCCTAGTTGAATTTATGTATAGTTGGGATCTTAGTTACTTCGATTCAGTAAAACAGGGGCATTTTCCTATGATGAAAAGCCATGCTATTTTGATTTAGGATCTAGGGTTTGCATTGGAAAGCCCTAGAACTACAAAATTGAAGCATCAATTTGACAATGATGAAGGGGGAAACAAAATGGGGTTTTCGGTTGCAAAGGAGAAACGAATAAGAAGAGAGAGGAGAGAGAGAGTGAGAGTACGTACCAGAAGCCAGAAGGAGAACACAGTCTTCTCCGGCGAGACTAAGGGAGTACTCCGTTACAGTTTTCCTGAAATTGGAAATTTCGAAATAGAAAAAGAAAATAAAAGATGTCACAGAACAAAAGAAAAAACAAAAAATTATATAAATTTCAAACTCTTTTTATTTATGAAACAAAATTAACTCTTCAAAATAAAAAGGTTATTATATCAACATTAATCTTGAGTGGTGAAATTTACATTACAAATATAGTTTGAAGTCTCTTTTAGGAAAAATCATAGGCTAAGGTAGAGCAATGGATGAAAATTTTCAAGTTGTTGTGTAGCATAGCAAATAGATATCCACATCATTAGTTGTTAACGATCCTCTAATATCAGTTAGTTATTATTGGCATTCTGATAAAAGGTGTTGTTTGGAAGAAGGAATAACACAAGGTAAATTATTGGTCTTCTTTTTCATTTGTTTTTTTACAATTTTAATCAAGACAAATAGAGTGAGAAGAAAATATATTGTTAATTCTTTTTAGGCATGCACCTAACGCTTATGCACCAATGATGGACAAGGGTCATGCAGACGCAACCCACTTGTCATGCCAACAGACCTCTGTTAATTCTCCATCCATATAAACTTATAAAAATAGAGAGATAGGGAATCCTAGTTTAAAAATAAAAAATTAAACTTATATACAAGTCATGTACATGCTTTAACCAGCTAACAACATACTAATAAAACACAATAACATCCTACAAATATAACACAATTGCAATAGATAATAATAGTATTAAGTTTGAACTTGTCTTCCATATATAGTTCATGTGGAAACAATGTTAGTTTATCCATTTGTATGGTGCTTACGTATCACTTTCCCTCCCACTTTTTATTTCATTGCAACTGTAGCTATTAGCGGCCTTCTATACTCCTCCAATATACACCTCCTTTTGAAAATTTACTGGGATTATATAAATTTTGCCCGATCACTCAAAAAACTAAACTTGCAAAATCGCTTAAAATAATTCCAAATTGGTCACAACCTCAATGATGTTACTTCCTCCACTAGGAAGTGAGCGGCACGACACTTTTTTTTTACCACTCTTTGCAACTATATTACCATAGTTATCAAGATATATGTATTTCTATTTTGAAAATGAAAAATTGCAACCATAAGCCAGTATGGTAAATCAAACAAAATTACAATCCTAATAGTTCTTACATAAGGAAATGCAACCAATTTTACCAAAATTTTCACTTTTGTAAAGTTTATTCGCTTTATTAATTCGCTTTTTCACAATTTGAACCATGTCACAAAGGACATGGGAGCAATTAATTAATGAAGTTAATGAGAATGGTCTATTACTTGGTGAAAAAGTAAAAGTACATAAGGTTTTCTAATTTGTTATGTAACTCATTGTTATAAAGTTAAAAAAGTTGATTTTTATGTTTAATTTACTTCTAGATAGAACAATTGTAATGGGACTATGAAGAAAGAAAGAAAGAGAAATAGGGATAGAGTTGATGAACATGTATAGGGAACAAGGGGATTAGGGATGGCTCAGTTGCAATGGGGATAGAGACGATGAACAAGGATATAACAAGGGGGAAAGCATGAGGTAAAGTGTCACTTCAGTAAGCTACTAATAGAGCATTAACATCATTAACCCTCACGAACCAATTTTGGATGACGGGTCCAAATTAATTATTTACGCTAATATTTATATATAATATGTCTAATAGTTATACCCGTGTCGTGCCACCTCCATGTCCTCCAATTAGGTGACCCAAACATGGCATATGACCTATTGTGTTGTACATTATAAAGGCTCCATGTATCCAATGATGTTATCAAATTTATTTCTCAATTTACTATTTTTTGTAGCCGTGCTGGAGGGCCGCTTCATCTTGTCCCCCCCCCCCCCCCTCCAAGAATATTGACATGGGCACGCCCTATGGCTCACTACTTTGTGCCACATGTTGTGCCGAAGTAAGACTTATACTATACTTGTATTGAGCCGTAACCAAATCGTGTTGGGCCTTATGCTGGCACGAATGAATGACCAATGTTCATCGTTGATTTGCATAAAGAATATATGTGAGAGCATTGCTCCATAGACCTGTACTAACTAGGAAAAAAAAAAAGTCGTTGATGGGAGCTTATTTGCCCCAATATGAAAGTTGGGGTTCGAATTCGGTTACCCACATTTGTGAGGAAATTTTCTTCTTCTAGCATTGGGTTGGGGTTGGGGTTTCTCTATGAGTTGGGTAATTTGCTATTCCCCCTTAATTGCCTCTTAAAATAAAATTAAATTAAAAAAAAAGGAAAAAAAAAAAAGAAAAGAAAAGTAGAATGGTACTGACTTTTTACTTGAGTTTTGAGAAACACAACGCTTGTGGTGAAACCGTGAAGGTGCACCATACCAGTGACTCTGAACGAGCCCCCGGATATCAAATCCAGCCGTTTCGGTAATCTCCTCTATTGTTTGCACTGCGCACAACCTGCAGAGACGAGACTTGAAGAGAGAGAGAGAGAAAGAGAAAGAGAGTGCATCAATGGCATCAGGTTGGGGAATAACTGGGAACAAAGGAAGGTGCTATGACTTCTGGATCGACTTCAGCGAGTGTATGTCTCGTTGCCGAGAACCCAAGGACTGCTCTCTCCTCCGCGAAGACTATCTCGAGTGCCTTCACCACTCCAAAGAGGTCACTCTCTCTCTCTTTCTCTCTCTTTGTCGTTAATTGTATTCTAGATTTGATCGTTCCGATTTCACCCGATTAGGCCCAATTTGGGCTGATCTTCAAAACCCTAATTTTTTCTTAGCTGTTTGATGTCTGCAATTGTTTGATTAATCATAATGTGCTGTTGTCCAAATAGTTGATTATCTCTGTTGGTGTGCTGCAATGTTTTAGGCATTTGCTGGAATCGGATTAGTGCTGCAATCATTTTGCCCTTTTCAACGTTCTAATATTTTCAACAAGTTTACAATAATGTAGCTTTTGTAAGGTGTGGAGAACGGTTAGTAGCCTAGGAGATCTGAAAGAAAGATATTAGCTTGCATTAAGGAGGTGAGTGTTTGTATCGGTGAAATGCCGGCAGTTATGGGTACATTTATCAATTTGGGTTGTTGCATAATGAAACTTTGAAGTTGATCTCTTTTGAGATTCCAGGTAACTTTTGACTTTTGGAATTCTCTGGCTCTATCGATATATGCTATATACTCTATGCGTTGAATTATAATTGGATGTCCAATTTTATCACCATAGTTACTCTTAGGGACTTAGGGTGTGCTCTTTACATCTGCATTTTGGGTGATGGAACCGGATTTATTAAAGGTTAATGGAACTTTTACTGGTGATCGCAGTTTTAAGAAGTTGTTGGTTGGAGTTCGTTGGAAGTATTTGTTGTTGGTTGGTGTTCGTTGGAAGTTTGTTGGTGGTTGGAGTTTCCTGGAATCATTGGTTTTTTTTGTGACTCTAATGTGTTGGAACCTTTTTGTTGTTTGCTGCAAGTTGTTGGAGATTGTTGGAAGTTTTTTATTATGTTCGTTGGAGTTTGCTGGTTTCAACAAAACCAAGTCGAAAAAGTCCAAACCCTTATAGTTATACAAGTACTGATTATTCATCAAAAGTTGGATTGTTATCAAGGGTGGTTTGGCAAAAATGCCACTTTGTAACGAACTTTTAGCTTTGTGGGTTGCCACCATGTGAAAGTAATCTTGTTTAGAGGGAGTATTAATTTCTAGTTTTTGTCCAAATAATGGAAGTTGGTTCAACTAGACTTGTTATATCTGGAAGGCCCTAAAGGTTACAAATTACAATTAATGATGAAGTTGTGGCTTGGTCAATCAAGCAGCAAGGGTTTTGTTTGCCGCAATTCACGATTCATGTGATTGGTTAATATTAGTTGAGGGCTTTTAAATTAGATGGTGTAAACTTCTGCATTGACTTTTTTGGTTCCCTTCATTTCTCCACTACTATTCAATTTTGAGTTTTGTTATGTCATGCACATTCAGTTCTGTTCAACACCTTACCTTGTCTGTCTCATACTACTATTCATTCAGTTTGGTTTTAAGATCAGATCATTTTAATTCAGTTGAGTGCAAGTCTTATCTAGTTAGATGCTCAGTTTCAGGTGATTTTTCTTTTATTTTCTACCTCCCACTTGCTACTGTTATAAATGTAAGAAGAACCGACAAGGTTTGAGAATATGAGGGTATATGCTATCTTGATTTACTTGGTGGGCAAATCTATGCTTGTAGGCCGGTGGAGGTTGGGGGTTTATAGATCGGATCCAAATAATGGAGAAACTAATTTGAGTAGAATGAAATTTTTTGGTTCTAGGGGGATTGGTTATGGAAGTGTTAGGTACGTAGGTTGTTGAAGTGTTGTTAAGGAGTGCAGAAGCAGGAACAGTATAGATTGTGGAATACTGCTACTAGGGATAAACTATGGAGAGGAAATATATCAAAGGCAGATATTATCTTGCAGGACCACTGGCTAGCTGATACTCATTTAGGATTGGTTAGGACAATATCAATTGATTAAAGGAAAAAGTTGGCTTTAAGTCAAGATTATAATGGGTTCAACCATTCCAGTATATACCTTTTTTTTATGGTAGAATGCCTGAGATTGGTTGGCTTAAGGTAAGCTTAAGCTTTTGATTTGCCTTTCCTTTGGTGATCTTCATGGCTTGACGTAGTAAGAACTAAAATTACCATCACTGGCACTCTGGCAGCCATGATTGCCCCACTGCAAGGACTATCCTGCTTGGAGTTCCTTTTACCAGTCCCAGCCATGATTTCTGACCCCCTCAATGATCATTATTGTTTAAGAAAAGAGAAATGTTTTGGCAGTGAACTTCTCAGATTTGCCATGTAGCAACTGCTATTACTTATGCAGTATATTTGTGCCACAAATCTGTTCCACTCATAAACATCAAAATAGTTTTGTATTGATACTGCCCTGAGATTGCATGAAATTCTGCGCATTTCTCCATTATACGACGCTTTTACCTTGTAGTTTTGTTACATGGGCTATTTAATTTTCCCAGGTTCACTGAAATGATCATGCTATTTCGGATATTACCTAGAAACTAGATATAACTTGATAATGCTGGGACTGGGTTGTTTTAACTTTTATTGGAGGTGAGAGTAAGACTAACCCATTCTCAGTATTCAAAATAATTACATTTGAGTTAATATTCTTATTGCAGTGCACCGTTCACAATAAATGGTCTTATTGCATAGGTAGCTTATTAATCAATTCGTAGTATTTGAGTCATTTGTAACTGTTATCAACTTAGGCTTTAGTTTTCTTGGTGTTCGGTGTTCCGTTCTTGAAGGATGCAAACAAGAGAAACCCGGGTCACTTGGTATATTTGGCCCTTGTTTGCTAAATCGCTAATTTGTTTAGGCGAGCAAAGTGAGGCTGATTGAGCCTATTCTGTCTGTTTATTATAAAAACAATAAAGTCATTTCACAAAGCATACATGGAACTCAGAATTTGATTCATGGAGGTGATTGGAATGATCTGAATAAACTTAATTAGCTTTGCACAACGATGACAAGTGAGAGCAGAACAGAACAAAACAAATTACCGTCTCCAAAAATGAATTTGTGCAACCAAAGATGTTGAGGCCCCAAGTTGGTCATAACTCATAAGTGAGCTTCTACCATGATTGGAGAGTCCCCTTTGATAGATTTGTAATGGCCTATGAGAAGATGCTGGTAATTGTTGACTAGCTGCGGAGGATGCCAGCAACCGTCAAATTGAGGGACTTGGCTTCAGATATGTATGGTGGCTAGGGTTTGCTAGGTTTGGTGGGTATGGTGGTAGGGTATTGGCAATTGATGTCTCTCTCTTTGAAAAGCTTCAAGTTCCTGATCTGCGATTATTTTGTGTACAAGTTTTTTCTTTATCTTTTTAATGGGGAAACGCAGTGTGAAAAAGCTGTGCTGTATCCCACGTGTATCTTTCCTTTTCCCTCCTTATGTCTAAAATGTCAGAGTTGCGATGTTGAATAACCAATTTGAAATGTTTCATTGTTGCTGTGTGCATTTCTTGGTGTTCCGTATTTTAGAAACATTTTAAATTTTTAAGGATGGGCCATGCATGCTCGGTGATGTTTTGTGCACCATATCTCCTAGCTTATAATATACTCCCTCTGTCCCACTATTTCGTTTCCAAACCAAAATTGGCACAAGAAATTAGGAGGGAAAATTTGGCCATTTTTTCCCTTGTGAAATAGAGGGAATATAATATTTGGATGTGAGAGGGATATAAAATCAAAAGAAAGAGAGTGATTGGAGAGAGAAAAATGAGTTTTTTTTTAGGAAAAATTGGTAAAAATAACACCAACTTTTACCGAGCTGCAATTTTCACCATAAACTTTGCTCGGTTGCATTTTTAACACGAATTTAATTTTTTCATTAATTAAATGACACAAGTACCACTAGCGGTGAGAAGTTTTCAACCAAAAGATGACATGGATAAAAAATCACTACGGAGATAATAATACACATCAGTCTAACTAACTCTATCAGGTTATCATTTGGCCTGAACTTATCACCGCTAATGTTACTTGTGTCATTTAA
>BSSO01004077.1:0-15175 GCA_030267885.1 Mesembryanthemum crystallinum
CGTATGAACAATCAAACAGGACATGGTATATGGTCTGATCACTTGCTTCATTGCACCACAGACACATATCATTATCAATTAAAAATTGTTTGATTTCAACAGCAAATCAGCTTCCTAAACAACTGGCAAATATTCCACCACAAAATCTCAATTCAGCGATTCCCGAGCTTGTATGCAATATGAACTGTGAATTCTCCATCATATGAACAAACGTAACGCAACACATCTTTGAGTTGTCGTTCACTTGTTGGCCTGGGATAGCGAGGATTGATTTTTTTTATCTCGCTCATTAAACAGTTCTTCAATAATATATATCCACTTCCCATTCACCTTTTGTAAAATCATTAAGGTCGGATACTCTTTCAATTTGAATGAATGAATCAAAGGTTTATATATCATTCACATTTAGAATCTACACCATTAAATTTGAATGAATGAATCATAATAATTCATACCATTGTAGGTAGATTATCTATATATTTTTGGTTAAAATCAAAAGTAGTTCGTTTTCAACAAACTGAGGTATGTCCATGACTACTATATATTTAGTGATGCCCATAAAAAAAGTCATTTCAATATGTAGGCTCAAGAAGTTATATAGGTAAAAAAAAAATGGCCCAATTGGCCTGAGGTATGAATATTGACATAATCAACATAGGTTGGTCATAGTGGTAAGAACCTTGGTGGTATGGTGTTCTCTCACCACCAGGGTTCAAATCCCCATATGGGCGTTTGGGTTTCCCTTTCCCTTTTAGCCATTAACCCAGTTCACCAGTTGGATAGAAGTTGGATCAACCCAGTTTTGTACCCAGGTTCCTAGTACAAATTTTCTTCTTAGCCTAGTTTTTATTTGTTTGTATAATTGTCTTGCATTTGTTGCTATCTTTCAACGGTGACATTCCATCAACTTCTATCTCCAGTAACAAAGTTGAACTCCTTAAAAAAAAAAAAAAAAAAAAAGAAACTTACTTGTTAGGTTTCGTATTTTAGTGTTGTTATTATCATTTTTATGTTACCAAGAAGCATGGACTAGATTGATACTTGCAATGAGTATTTCATAACCTAGTCTCAATTCAATTCCAAAGTACCCTACTTACAACCAAAATTGTCTATTGAAAACTAATTTTAAACAAGCTCTTAAACATAAAAGTTTCAAAATACCGCGAAAAAGGTCGGGATTAGAGATTAATATCCTTACAATTGCATCAACTTGTCTTGAAATGACAATATTATTTGCTTCTCTAAAACAGTATAGAACCTCTGTATATTCAAATAATGTAAATCACAATAAGTATAGATATATTGTTTGGAGTACTCTTTAGGGTTCGATTTTCATTCCTTTCTTACTAGGCAATGGTCAATAAATAAGAAAATATAGGGATCTAGAAAAAGAGTAAAAACCACAAATTATCACATTCAATGTTTACATTCCAAACCAGTCCAAACTAGTCCAAACCAGTCCAAACTAGTCAAAACTAGTCCAAATATGTGATCATGTCATGTGTGTGAGAGAGTGTGAGGCAAGAGAGAGAACCGTTTCTTGCCTTCTTGGGATATACTTCAATGTTTTTGTCCGTTTTCTCTGCTCAAAATCATATTGAGAAGAGAGTCACCGATACAAATACAAAGAAAAGGATGTAAATGCAATCATTTGAGTGCTTGTAATCGAAATGGGGTTCATAGCAGGGACAGAGAGAATGCCATTGATGAGTTCATGTTCGAGCTTAGTGAACAATAACCCAATATATCAGAAGTTGCCCACAAGCTTGTTCAATCATTCAAGCAAAAAAATCCAATCTTTCTCCACCAATTGCGCATTATCTCACAAAACCCATCTCCCTCTTCAGGTAACTAGCCATAATTTTTCTTGATTTGTGTTATTTTGTTTGATTTTGGGTTTGATTATGGAAAAGCAGTGAATTCTAGAAGCTTGAATTGAAAGTATTTGATGTGGGTTCTTATGTCCCTTCTTGTTTGTTTCGTTTGCTTTGGAATAGACCTATGTGAACAGGTTTGTCAAGTTAGGTTCGGGTTGAGTAACTTCGGGTTCAGTCGGGGTGTATCTGTTTTCTAGTTTTTGGCTCTACTTTGAAATGATATTGCATTTTCAAAAATTTGATGCTTTCTGAAGTGAAATGAATGAATTGTTAGTTGAGATTGTAAGAGGGCCACTGGGTTGAGCAATTTTTAATGGAGTGATTGTGATGTGTCAAGTTGCTGTTTATATGATTTATTGTGGGGATGGCAATTGTTTCTAAAGATCAATTTTAGTGTATTTTATTATACCTTTTTGCAAAAGGGGTGACAAAGGGGAGAAGAAGAGTGATGGGGCTTTTAAATCATGATACTTGAAAGGGACATAATTTAATAGACATGTTAGCATACTTGATGATTTAGGTAGTTTGAATTCTTCATGTTGATGACTTATGAGATTTTGCCAAATGTAATTCTGGGTTGAACTCCAGTTGTCCTTGTTAATTACCTTCGAGGACGGAGAAATGTGAAATTGCCTAGGGAAACAGTACTTAATAGAAAGATTGGACAAGATCATAAGATGGAGTGCCTTTAAACTTTGCTGTAGTTCCCTCCCTCTGGAGGTGGGTGTAACCAAGATTGAGATAGCAATGCACATGAATATATAAAGGTCTAGAAAATGGAGTATGGGTGTCGATATTGATTTCACAACGAAATTTGGTTTCTAGATCAGGACAGGTTTAGAGTGGACTTGAGTAGTTTGAAGATGGAATTCTTGAACTTTATGGATCCCAAGCCTTTTTCATTTCAATTGTTCCCATATTGCACTTAGTTTTGTATAGTTATGTTCTGCAACTTTTTCTCTCAGATATTACTGTTTATTTAGATCCATTCAGTTAATCATTGCGATCGAATTGAAACAAACAAAGCATAATAGTTGTGACAACTTCTTTTATATATTTCCCCGTACATGGGAATATTGATGGAAATTGTGACAAGAAGATATTACATGAAGATATAATATTGATTTTAGAGGAAATTGGAAACATCCCGAGGTATGTCGTCGTATTGCCATGTACTAACTTTTTCCTTGACATTGTGATTGGGAATTGGCTTTGAAATTCTGGGTTTGATTTGAGTTTTTAGCATTTACACTTAGTGTGATAATGTATTAAAAAATAGAGTCCAAAGGAGAAAACAAAGGAGAGGGATGAATTTGAAATGCCAAAGTGGTAGGGTGTCATTTGAAATCCTTCAATTTTGAGCCTTTATTAGAGGTCTTGGATTTGCCGCAATTCCAAGTAAATAGTTATCTTAGTTATTCATGTATAAAATCATTTCAAATCCGGATTTTAAATTCAACTTCCCAAACTAACGCTGATATTATTTGAATTGAAGTTATTGGATGTACTATCCTAAAACATGATCATGCGAACTTGATTGAAGCATGATATCATTTGAGGCTGGAGCTCACAAATTTGGCATAAGTGTGCACTTCCTCCATGAAATATTTGTCTCACCCATAGCCATGTTAGTTTAAGATATTACACCATACAGTAGAGACATATAACACAAGAACTTACATCAGCACGAGCAACCCCAAGTAAATCTTGCCTTGTGTAAAGTTGGGGGAGCTTAGATGTGTTCGGCCTTAACTAAGCTAGTGAAACTATAATAAGAACCTCAAAATACTAAAATAGTAATGAACATAAAAGTGATAGTCGTTGGTAACTCAAAGTGGGCTTAAAATCAGAAACTAGATTATGGTAGAGAAATGGTAGGGGAGAAAAGACAAAAACAATAGTGACAATAAACCTGCATAAACATATCAGGACTTTATATGTGTTTTAGACATGGTTCATGTCTTAAAGTACCTTTGATGCAAACTAGATCAGGAAGTTCTGGAAATAAACTGGGTGTCGTAAAACATGGAATTCACTTGCATTGGATATCACTATGAGGAATCCCCTTGGATTATGGATGAGAAATGACTGAAGTGAGGTTTGGAAGGAGACCTTTGTTATTTTAAATGAAGAGCCAGTATGACCTCGAAACGCCATTTGCAATGTCATCTTGAAATATGGATTCCTAGCAATTGAGCCAAATGCTTGGAGTGAGATAATTGATATCAATGTAGAAATACATTACATAGAGAATTTGACTGTACCGTGATGAGCCAATAATGTATGATTAGTCAACACAGGTTTTAACTAGGAAAGAGAAAGATTATTCAAAATAATAAATACTTAAAAAATATGGCATTTTAGTTGCCAGTTTGCCACTCTTGGATCTTATATCAGTTATAATGTAAATTAGGCAAAATCTGTTGTCCTTGGCTTATTCCTACTTTAACATCTATAGGATTTACATGCGCGCGCGTGCGCATACACACATATAATGGTAACAGTCCTATCCTGAATGTGGATAATAATGTGAATATAGTTCTGTTATTGCCTGTCCCCGAAGGAGGCCAAATCATGTTAATAATGGATGGATCCATATTTTATTATTGTTGGTCAATTGAAGATGATAGTTTTACTAGTTAGAACTAATGGTTTCATAGGCCTTGAAAGCTATTTTAAACTTAGTTGGACTCTTCCTTTCACCTAAGGTACCTGTATTGGATCCTTGACACTTCAACATGGAAAACACAAAATCTCATTTCGACTCTTGACAGTTCATTTTGAGCCAAAAACACAAAATTTCCGAAAATGGCCAAGTCTTAGTAGGACACTTATAGCTAAGTGCGAGTCTGAGTAACATAGATTAAATGTACTCAAATTTCTTAAAACATTCCTTTGGATATTTTGTCATAAGGACACTAATGACGTGTCACCCTTGTACAAAAAAAGTTATGCGAATAAATCATGCCTCAATCTACAGTGTTTAACTTCATCTACAAAATCATGGAATGACGATTGCCACTTTCAACGGAGCACTTTGAGTTGGCTCCAACATATATTTCTAAAAAAAGAGAACATAAGCTTCTGTTGCCTTAATATTTCTATCATTCCTTTTCTTACCATGTGAACCACCGGATTGCCAAAGGAATCAACTTCCAAATTCACTAAAACTATTTTCAATCACTCCCTCTTTGCTTTTACGATTTCTCTCGGAGTTCCTTTGTCAGAAGTACAAGGGAATTGGAGGGCTCCATTGTGGTGTTTATCCTGCTAAGAGGATATCATGTATTCTTTCGTTCTTTTAATACAATTACTTTCTTATCTAAAATAAAAATAAAAATTGTATGACCTGCATTTGCAAGAATGAAGTAATTGGTCAAAAAATATTTTGACTAATCTGTGAAAGGAACATGTATCATTTCATCGGTATAGTGCTGATCATTTCTCGTATATGATATGTTGATTTCCCTTTGTCAGGCGGGCATCCAAAGAGGGGCAAGTTCAGCAACTTTGACAACAGACAACATTACATGGCCTTCTCCTAATGACGAAATACCTTTTTGGGAAAAGAGCAGTACTTTGTCTGATGTGACTACGGAGGTTTCTAATACAATTGACAAGGATTCAGATCTTATGCACATAGTTCATGTTACAGCTGAAATGGCACCTGTAGCTAAAGTTGGTGGCCTTGGGGATGTGGTAACTGGACTTGCTCGTGCATGTTTGTCACGTGGTCATACTGTGGATGTTATGCTTCCTTTCTATGAATGTCTCCCAAAACAGCAGATAACTGAATTGGCTTTGATCTGCACGTATAACTCTTACCATGATGGCAAATGGGTCCCAACAAATGCTTATCGTGCTGTGACTTCTGGGATTCCTGTCATTTTAATTGAACCAGCCAATCATTTCTTCAAAGGCCAGAAAATATATGGAGGTTCCTACGACGAGCTGGAGGCATATTTATTTTTCAGTCGTGCCTGCCTTGAGTGGATGCAGGTTTGTTAAGGGTCTTAGGTCTGTAGTAGAATAGGTTTTTCAGTGCATTGAAGTTGTCTCTTTTAGGAGTTTTTATTTGATCGCTGTCAAGTATTAGCATTGAGTGTTCTTCGTACTGCAGTTTCTTTGTACTGCAATCCCTAGTCATCATCCTTAACATCTTCGTACTGTACATGATAACCTATTGCGTTATGACAGGTAACTGGCACACAACCAGATATTATTCATGTTCATGAATGGCAGACAAGCGCGCTGCCATTGCTGTATTGGGATATGTACCACAATCTTTCACTTAAGGCAAGTTAATATGATTTCTACTTTCTGAGATTCTGTTTGTTTGCTTGTTTGCTCTTTTCATTCTTTTTCCCTTTTTGTTTTTTTGGGTGTGCATTCCCCCCTTGCTTATAGTTGATGGAACATGTCAATGATCGATGTGATGTGTCTTCAGAAACCAAGAATTGTGTTGACAATCCACAACATGGAACATTATGGAGAATGCCGGTATGTCATTTGCCTTTATGACACGCTCCCAAGTGACAATTGACAATTATGCAATCTTCTTTCACGGAAAAATTTAGTCAATATTGTTTATGCTAGTAATTAGGATCCATTAACTGTCAAGCAAAGCCCATGGCATACAAATACCAGAGAGGCAATAGTTGTTTGAACCATTCAAGTTGGAATGCCATAGGAACTTGATTTCTTTGGTATCATTGTGCAATTACAATATTTCTGCTACAAAAGCAATTTATTAGTAAATAATTGTTTCAAATGAATGATCATTCCATTTATGTACCATTTATGTACATACTTCTGAACAGCTTGTGCTTGTAACCTTGTGCTTCTTTTGGAAGCACGCTGATTGCAGTTATATGTGTTGAAGAAACCTGTAATGCGCTTCAGGAAATTTTTAATTTGGCTGCCAGACTATACTGAAAATTGTCTTGATAAAAGATTTAGTTAAGCTATATAATGAACCTGGGTAATTTTACCGATTTTGAAACATAGAAAAAGGGTGCTGCTTCTTGCATCTCCATTTTTTAGATGATCAGATAAACAATTTCCAGCCAAGAAACAAGGTAGATTTTTGTCTTACCTCCACAATTTTGCAACTGACATTGATTGTTGAACAATAATGGTTGCACAGTAGACTATAGGTCTGTTGTTGGGACTAATTAATAACTTTCAAGGACATTTAAATCAATGTTATTGATCGTACCTTTCTCGCGAAATAAGGAGGAATATACGTGACTTTGAAATTCATACTTCATGCATATTTTGAATTTGTTCTCTGATCAAAGCTCAATTTTGTTAAATAATACTTAGTACCTTATGCTACTGCAATATCACCCAAGATTTAATTATGTTTATATTCATTTGGCAGTAAGGAGCAATTTGGCAAGTGTGGTCTTGATGGAGATGTTTATGGTACTATGGACAAGGTCAGCAATATGTTCATAGTAATCTAAAGACTGTTGTCAGTTTTTTATTGCACTGTAAGAAGCTGAGTAGTTACGATTTTACAAAGTTGACTCGGCAATTTCGGTCATGGATCTAAATGCAAACTTGATATTTCCAAAGTTCTAAAGCTGAACCTGAACTGATACGAGTGGTGGAAGTGACGTCCACCAAGGTATCAAATATCAGCCGATATGCCCTTTTGAGATTGTTATGTGAAATCTCGATACGTAAAGGGGTATCCAATATGGCCGATAATTAGCCAGTACCAAAATTCACGTTGTGATACCTGCAACTCGACACACAAGTATCAGTGAGGTCCTACAATACCGCGACCGATACTGCGAGTTTGAACCCTGCATCCCCCCCCCCCCCCTCCCTGCTTTGGTAGAGTATTCAATTGTAAGTTTGTAACTAGTTCCTGCTTTATTTTTTCTTCTATGTTGGGTTAGTATGAACAAAACGCGTATTTGTAAAAGATAACTTATTGATGCAGGTGGCCTTCATCCAGTTATGCAGCTTTTCTTTTATATAGGAGAATATTGATCCGGCACATGTTTCTCTATCTCCATAACTCTTTTAGGGTTACATATTGATATTTTATTACTGAATTTTATTGTAGCAGAGGAAAATCATATTTTTTAACTATTGCAGGCAATAGATGACAGAACTATTGGGCACAATCCTGAGAGGTTGAGCTTACTAAAAGGGGGTATTGTATACAGCAATGCAGTTGTGTAAGTGGCATTTCACTTCAAAATTTGGAACATGCTTCCAATCTTTCGTAGAGTTTCTCATTTGACAGATATCCGCTGCTCTATTTCTTTCTGAAAACCTGTTATCATAAGAGAAAGGCATTAGCTTTTGCTGGGGATGACTTGAATGACATTGACATCTTTGGTAGAGTTGTACCTAGTGATTACCTTTCAGTTTCGGGCTATAATATGGGTGTCTGACATCTTAAGACTTACTTACTATGAATGGATTGTTCCTCAAAGATTAAACTGTTAGCTTTTGGTTTCACATGAAACTATGAGAGGTTATATTCTCTTCTGCCCCAAGGTAAAATGGAAGACCAAGAGAGTGGACTGGTGATGATGTTAGCTAGATTACCAGTTCCCTTATTTCTTCTTCAGGGTTTAAATTGCAGTATTCAATAGTGAGGTTCTTTGCAGCCCTATATTGGAGACCGAAAGAATAAAGACTAACTTATGGTAATAGGAGCTTTACTTTCTTTGCATAGAGTCTAGAGGGCTTGGAGGCTATTTGTTGACAGTTGGTTAGGCATCGTCATGGCATAGAATGACTTGGTCACACATAACTAAGAAAATCTTGATGATGATCCTCAAATGAGGGAATTGCTGATTTCTATAACCAGCTCCACACGGTATCCCATTTTGTTGCTAATGATGATGATTGGAGCAAAAATGTGATAGGGCCCAATATTGACACTGTTTTGTACCCGTAGTGTCTCCTTTATTGCTCTCTTTTCAAAATATGAGAGGTTGAAATAGTGAGTGTCCCTCTTGTGATTTTTAAAATGGCTTGATGTATTCTGGTTGACTTCTCTTTAAGTATAAAGAATGATTAGTGGGTTTCAAGGATACCACATGTCAGCTAAAGGTGTTTGTATTGGTTGTATTTATATTTGCACAATGCTTGTTACTAGCAAAGTCGCATATGTAGAGCAATTACAATGATAAGGTACATTTTCTTTTCCTTTCAGTACAGTCTCTCCATCCTATCTGAAGGAAACACTTGGCTCTGGTTGGCTTGCAAGTACACTAATTAAGTATCGTGACAAGTAAGTTTTACGCAAAACATTTTCGTCTTCAGTTATTAACTTGTTATTATATAAGTTTCCGTAATTTCAGGTGCTCATTAGCATATACTTTTTGTTATCAAAAAATATTTCATGTGTTAGCAAGTGCAGGTAGTCCATCTTGTTTGGTTACTTTGGCCCATCATTGATTATTCCATACTACTGGATTTTATCTTTTTTTCTTTTTTTTTTGACAAGGAAATTGATTGATAGATTTAGAAATGATTAGTATGGGTATTCACCTTTAACTATCAACAAGTCAGGGAGTATGGTTGGATTATGTCAAACATATGAATGTATGTGAGTTTCATCCTGTTAGAGCTTACACAGCAGCAAGTCTCGTGGCCATCTATGTAATTGTTCATTCCTCTGTGTCATGGAGATACTGTGAGGAATCATGGAAGAGTTAGTGATTTGTGGGGCGGGGGTGGGGTTTGTATTTCCAGGAAATTTGAATTGAAAAGTATATTAGAAACACATCAAGAGGGTGTCCCCCATGAACAAAAGGTGGAAGCAAAAACCTTTTCTCCGTAGTTATTTTGTTAAATCGTACCACACATTTTACCTACCTCTTACAGATGAAAGCATTTGAGCTAGGAGGGTGATAGGATTCTAAAATGTTGGTATTATCTTTGAGTTTTCTTGAGAAAATGCCTGATTTCTCTTACGGTATTTTTGTCCATGATTGAAAGAATGATAAGATATCTTATGGTAGAGGATACCAATGAAGATTCACCTCAATTGAAAAGAGCTAAGATATATGCATTGACAAGCTTTAAAGAAAAACTTGAATGATGCACTCCGCCTCCACTTCCTCACCCCCAACAAAAAATTAAACGAGAAAACAGAAATATTGTGGATTATCTCCTTGGAGGCTTGAACCATAACATACCAAGGGATCAAGGCTCTCACTTAAGGCAGGGGAGTCAGATGTAAATATCCTTCATCCTACTCATTTAGTGAGGCTATTTTGTAAGAGAAATTGGATCAGAAAGAATTGGCTGACCATTTTGCAACAGTTAAAGAACCAAGGGCAATTTAATGAGGTGTCTGATGCAGTAATTATAACTGAAAGCCCAAGACTGAAATTAGCTAAATGACTTTTTCAATAGTGTTGAAAGTGGCATGCTCTCCTGTTCTACACTCGGCATGTACAATTCCTCAAATAAGTTTACGTCATGTTTTGAGGCCTTTTATCTTCAAAGTTAGAGGGTTTCTCACCTTCTGCATTGTCCAAAAAATTGCCTAAGGGTCTAAACTTTAAGTGTTTTCTTACAGACAACTATTACTTTTGGGTGTTTTTTCAACACTAATTATAGCCGAAAAGAACACTGCTTTCCCGGTGTTTAATTCTAAGAACTAGAGGGCATTTGTGGAATTCTTAGCTGTTTCTTTAATCTGAAGAGGGATGGTAGAGCTCATAATTTTCATGAGAGCCAACAATTCCTTGCCTTTTAGATTATGGGTCAGTAGTTGCATGAATTTGTCAACTTGGCTTGCATCTGATGTTTTCATCCTTTGCAGGTATCATGGTATTTTAAATGGCATAGATTCTGCCTTGTGGAACCCGACAACTGATGTGTTTTTGCCTGCCAAATTCAATGGTAAACAACTTATATGGGAATATTTTCTTCTTATTTCTCGTATTACCTTTTATTTTATATATTTATTTGGGGTGGGGGGAGAGGGGGTTCAGGGTAAGGACAAAGAAGTCAGTGCATCCAGGCATCAGGTCGACATCAGAGATTTGGTCTAGTAGTAGATTCCGTATATTCTTAGCTTGCACTAGATTCCGTCTTAGTGAGCTGTGAAAAAGTTATTGGGAGATATGTAGTTGGTTGTTGGAGTGCTTGTTGGTTGGCTTCTTTGCTTCTTCCCCTTTACCATGACATGCATGTGCTTAAATTGGGCGGAAAGCATGGAGAAAGGCCAAAGCTTATTTGTGGTTGCTGCATTTCATAAACTCTTAAGTCTTGAATCATGAATGGTCATTATATAGAACACAAATATTTATATAGGATGGTCTTACAAACTGTTCTCTATAAGACCAATGATGCTTTTTGAACAATGACTGATGCTTTGAAAGTGACACTGCACTGCATAAACAATGTGATACTTTTAGATTGAAAATTGATATTGTTGACATCTTATAAAATTCACTTCATAAGACCGTCTCTCGCAAGATAGACTGTAAAAGATACTATCATTACGGAAAAGTTTATTCTTGCTACAGAAAACACTTAACACCATGAATAGTTAACACCAGCTGCGTAGATCTTGTTTAGTTCTTGTTTTTGTACACTTGTTATGTATAGAGTATAATTACTACTCCACTATCTTGGTTTCTTTGCTCGTCACTTATTTAGGCTCAAGAAATAATTGAAACTGAAACTTAATCTTTTTGGTCTGTCTCCTTGTGCTATGGTTATTTTCCGTGCCCATGTCTAGTTCTAACTTCTAAGGCTTTGTGTCGCAGAGAATTGAAATGACATGTAAAATTTTCCTCCATATACTCGTCTTTTTCTGGTAAAATTCATTTTGTTAATATTGATTTTTTTTACAGCACAAACAATTGACGGAAAGGCTGTATGTAAACAGTATGTTCAAAGAGGCCTTGGGTTGCTAACAGAACCCACTGATGCTGATACCAATGTGGAAGACAGGGTACCTTTGGTTGTCTGCATCACACGATTGGTTGCTCAGAAAGGTCTTCATTTGATCCGTCATGCAATTAAACGAGTTGAAGAACTAGTGAGTTGTATTTTACTGTGGTCAGTTGTCAATTTTTAGAGATGCATTTAATTGTTGCTTGCTGCTGTCTTTTTTATCTACTTTATGCAAAGCACACCTCTCTGTCTAAGTACTTTTCCTGTGTGCGTATGAGTAAATAGATTTATAATGAACTTTTTCAACAGCTGAACTCTCTCTGTTATTCCCTTGTATATATATTATCCTTTGTCCTGTATGCCAGTCCTTTAAATGCAACTACTTTTGAGAATATTGCATCTCGGATTTTTCAATTCGAGTTTTGTGCAGGTCCCTTCCATTCACCTACACTTGTTCTAGCTTTAAAAATGAAACCAAGTAAACCTTCCTCAGATGGCCATTTATCACATTCAAAGTTGCACATGTTTGTAAAAGATTTAAGTTTAATGTTTCTAAGTAATGATCTTCAAAATAATAAAAGCTAGGTTGCTGAACACTTTTGATTTCTACTCTTTACATTGAAAATAAAAGCATAGATTGTCTTATCAGTTGCTTATTTTTACTGGCAGATGTTTTCACATATGCTAGTTCAGGACAATCATGATTCATGACTGTTTCCTTTCAAGTCATCTTATTTGGCTTCTTATCTAATTGCATCTGAATTTTAAATTTGTATATTGATTGGCATTCTTTTCTCTCTTATTTTATAGGGCGGACAGATGGTTGTTCTGGGAAAAGCTTCAGTTGGTCATGTTGAAAAGGAATTCGAGGGCCTTGCATCGTTGGTAATGACCCCAAATATTTGAAAGTCATACTCTGGAGTCGAAAGATTAAATATGCTCTTTGGAGAACTAGACTAGTAAGAAACGAGTCCACACTATCAAGTCCAGTATGACTCATGCATTGTTCAAGGAATAACAGTACACCAAAACCCCTATTCTATGCTCTTGCATATTAAGCTTATTTCTTTGGCCTTAATCTAGTCCTAATGGACAAAAGCCCATCTCCAAAACTACAAAATATATTTCTTTATCTAACCATGCTATATCATACAAATGTTTGCCACCAACCTCCGAAGGTACGTAATCGACAAAAGTCCATATGACTCGCCATCAAATACCTTGAATACTTAAACAGAGGGGTAAGTTTATCAATTCAAATGTCTTATATTTTGATGATTTAATACAGTTGGGTAAAACAAGTTGCTTAATATGATCAACAAACCAGAAGGTACATTTAAAAGATGGTTTATGTCCTTTAGCCTAAAGTTATCTACTTTCTCAAACTAGTTTTTGGTTGTCTTGATGGCTTTTAATTTCATATGTTAGCAAGCATAATCTTCTACTCAGGGCCCTCTGCCTGTGGAAACTTATTCCTTGTGCCTGGATTCTACACATTTCTTATTTCAAGTATCTTCAAGATCAAGTGTCAAGTATCATGGCCAAAATTTGTAATCAATTTGTATTAAGTCTACCTCTTCTTGAGGAAGAAGTTTTATTTGGAGATTATCATTTGCACCCTGAGATTTGGGAATGGAATACTCTGAAGTTTCACTTTCAGTAGATTGTTCAAGAAATGTTGTGCAATTGTGGGGGTAAAGGTTTGTATTGCATTAGAGTCTAGTCAAAATTGCCTCATCCTTAGTTGGATATTGTACAATGCATGGTTTCTCTATTTTTCCTTTTTTTTTCTTTTTTTTTTTTTTTTTTTTGATTGAGAGTTTTATGTTTCATGTCTCCTGTGTCACTATCGCAAATATCTCTTACAATCACGAACGCCTTAAATAGGCAGAAATTGTAACTTTGAAAATAATTTAAGGGCAGATAACATTATTTAGAGTGTTCTCTCACCGCATGGATGTGTTATTCCTGCAGAGCATGATGTTCAGTCTGCTGTCTACTTTCTATTTGGACATGCGTGGTTGTATGAGAAAGCAGCGATCCAAGATAAGCTAACAAGCTTTTTCTTATTCTTTGTAGCATAACCAAGGTCCCAGCATTCGGATCCTTTTGATTTATAGGTAAATTATCTTACTATAACCAGGATTATATCTTGTTGAAAAAATTTCCCCTTTTTCTAACTCAATCTACCAGAACCTATGCTGTTTGTGCTTGACAACAGTTTCCTCTATTAATTTTCAACTACGACAAAATTTTCCTCCACTTAACCACATGTCATGTGAGCAAAGATATGAATGACTTAATGTGACGACAATGTATGATATGTATGTGGGTTACTAATAGGAGGGCTAACAGACATTTGCGGCTTTGATGTGGTCTAATATCTGGGCTTGTTCTGTCTTTTCACATATTCCATAATGGTGCACATGCTCATTTGGTTAAAACTTAAAAGCCAGCGGATTGAAGACGTTGATTGTTTGAAAATTCTAGGAAAAATTTAGTCCTCTCAGAAATCTCTTAGCCTTTCCAGCTATTGATATTTGACAGTGATTTCCAACTATAAGGCTGTGGTCCTTTTCAAATACCTGTATGTTATTTCTTATCTTCATTTCTTTTCCATTCCTATGTGGTTTGACCAAATAGGAGCCAAGAAACAGAATTCTTCTGCAGAAATTTTTAAAAAAACCTCTTTCACCCTTGAGGGCAAACTCATTGTGTTCCCCGTAATGTGGGTATACTGAAACTTCCCTTAATGTTTCTATAAGGGAAATGGAGGTGCAGTGAGGAAAGCAGTAAAATTGGCACAATGATGGTAGGTTTTCCAACACTAAACCTGTTGGCTCCACCTACCAGGATGTAGCCTGACACAATTTGAAAATTGAAATTCGTCTTGTTTTCCAGAAATGATTACCCTACATATATAAGATGTCTGATCTTAATATGCATAGACTCACTGCCTTTTGTTTTATCTATCATGCAGTGAAGAGCTGTCCCACATGCTTTATGCGGCAGCAGATATGGTCTTAGTTCCTTCCATATATGAGCCATGTGGCCTTGCTCAAATGATCGGAATGCGCTATGGTGCAGTATGTTGCCTCAAATCTATTCCTTGATCCAGATGCACATATTTTTCCCTATGATACATTCACCATGTTGACTTCATATGCTATTATTTGGGATCTAATGTACCTCACACAGATATAGATTTTACTATTATATGCTGAAGTTTGTACCTTAATTGCTAGCTGGGCAGCAGCCTAACTGCGAGACAATATCATCTTATCAATCTAACATCTTAGTTTGTTTCTTTATACGTATCCGCTCTCGGTAATGAGTAGTTGCAATTGCGTCATGGCATAGCCTAGCCCATGGACCAATGTATTTCCTCCTTAAGTGAATTGAAATTTCCAGCT
>BSSO01004078.1:0-15174 GCA_030267885.1 Mesembryanthemum crystallinum
CAATGGCTAAGATTAATATTTACTTGTAGTTTGCCCTACCTTGTAGTGGTTGTCGATTATAGTAGACTTTTTCAAGTATTCAGGAAAAGGAAAGTGTAGAGAACATATTCTGCACATTGTGAGGGCAACAAATTTTCCGTTTATGTAATGTTGGTCCAATAAGAAAAAGGATATTCTGTTTTGGAAGAAGCGAGAGTTTATCGTTTTGTGTTACCGTTATAAATACGCACTCGGACGCCTCTCCATCAAACACAAATCTTCTAATACGGAGTACATCGCAGAGAGAGAAAGAGAGAGAGAGGAAAATTCAGTCACTGAACAACAATGGCTCTCAAGGTTAATCATTCTTCTGATCCTCTCTCTTTGATATTGCTGATTTTTCTATCATTACCCCATTTTGTGTCCGTAGTTCAATTATGCCTTGATCATTGCATTATTAATTTCAGATTTCAATTTGTTTTGTTGATGATGGGTTCGTTTCTATCGGTCATCGAATCTGGTGTTAGGGCAAGAAATTAGGTTAAAATTGCCTAGTTTTGATAGTTTTGCCCTTTACCCTAGCCCCCAATTTGTGGGTAGGTGCCCAAATTTTGAATTGAAGGTTTCTCCAATTTGTTGCTGTATCTATAGGTTTTATTTTATTTTAGGGTGTTTTTATTGGTGGGTTCTAATCTAATCTGGTAGTTTTCTGGTTCATGTTTGGAATTTCATGATTCTAGTTCAGCTTGATTGCAATGGGAAATAGGGTAATGAATTTTTTTAAATTTTTTGTTCTATGAATGTATGTACTTGTAAAGTTTAAAAAAGCAGTAGTGATCTATGCTTGATATTGCAGACAGCAAGGAGCCTGTTGAGGATCCTGTTGAGGGCGGGATCTGTGGAGGTCCAAATGCACGCAACTTTTCCTGTCAAGGCGAGAGGGTGTTTAGGATAGGGCTTGTTAGTTGATATTAACCATTGTTTATCAATTTGGTCATATCATATGTAGGATGAACATTACATAGACCATGTGACCTAGATGACTTGGATAGAAATTAGTGCCATTTGTAACCAGGTTCGACTTGATATTTCGCTGAAGTGCGAAGGTTGATGGGGAAGTACTTCTGTACTTGTATAGCTAGGCGATTTAAGGGAACTTTTGGCTTAGTTTTTAGGATTTGATTTTCACTTTCACATTCTGTCCTCCTTTCCTTGCTCTTCCAAGACTTTCTTAGAAACCAAAATGGGGCTAGAAGGTGATGCTCGAATTTGGGAGGAGAAAGTGAAGGAGGGGGAAGAGGGGATGGGAGATTTGTGAGAGAGGAATTCATAATCTTAGTAAGGAAGCTAAACATCCTCTATAATGCTTAAACAGTATAGGGGCTCTTCAGTCTTCACTGTGAAATTTACTCTCTCACGTCAAAGGAGGCTATAAATGGAGGCAAGAAACTATGTTGGGCTTAAGCTTCAACTGAGGAGGGTAGGGGTTCATTCTGCCTTTAGCTTCGGGGCCAGAATTTCCATGTGCATACCCTGATTTGACCTATGAGTTTTTTTAATTTGTACAAAAATATGAAAATTTTAGGGTGGGAATCAAATCTATCTGCAAAGTCAGAGCTTGTGCCAAAAATTCACGAGCTCAAGGATTAGGAATTTGGATTTTCAAAGATGCTTATGATCTCAGGACTCCCCCTAATTATGTATGACTATCGGTCTTTTTGTTGCCTGTTTGAAACTTGCTTATGATCCTTTGTTGGTCTGAAGGATGGAAACTTAGATAGTACATCTATAGATGTATCCATCTTTTGTTGCCAGTTTGAAACTCGCTGATGATCATTTGTTGGTGTTAAAGGATAGAAACTTGCAGAGTCCATAGAGGGATGTACACATGTTTGGATGTCATTTACTTTGTTGTTTTCTTTTGGATGTTTAGTTTATCCACATAATGTTCTGATCTCATGTTGGGATTTTACTTAGCTTGTGTGGTCATACTCTGCAGGAGGAATTTGAGCAGTATGCTGAGAAGGCCAAAACTCTGCCTCAGAGTACTACTAACGATGATTTGCTCATCATCTATGGGTTATACAAGCAAGGCACTATTGGCGATGTGAACACCAGTTAGTACATGCTCCTATTCTTTATGTTTGCAGTTTTTACAAACCAGTTTTCCTCTTTCAATATCTCCCCCAATATTGTTTTGGCCCTTTTGATCTCAATCTCCATCTCCTCCCTGCTGCTTGATCTGAATTCTGTTTGTTCCTTTTTGGATTTATCAAATCACAGGCCGACCTGGTATGTTTGATATGAAGGGGCGTGCGAAATGGGATGCCTGGAAGGCTAACGAAGGTATGACATGAATATCTCCATCTTTGATTCAGCTATTACTCAGCTCAGTTGTGCATTTTATTATATGTTGTGTTCACATACTTTTCATACTGTTTTATTCATATTAGGGAAATCCCAAGAGGCTGCTATGGGTGACTACATCACTAAGGTTAAACAATTGCTTGAGGCAGCCGGTCTTCCCGCTTGATGTTGGGGGGTGATGCATGCTTCTATCGACATTCTATCGTCTGGAGACGTGCAAACAGAAGCAGTGAAGCACTAGCTGATACAAATACCATTTGCTTCATGTCTGTTGTGTTGTCTTTAAATTATCAGTTTTTTTTTTCTTTCCCTACTGTACTTCAATTAGATGGTTGTATCAGATGGAGCTACCTATGAACCTTGGTTTATAATCAAGGCGCATGGTTTATAATCAAGAAGCATGATAATGTTCTTTGTGCCTGCATTTATGTTTTCATGTACCCAATTAGTTGATTTTTCGGTGCATTTTGGAAATTGAATCGAGCTACAGCTTGATTGCTGGGAAAAGATTCACACTGTGCTACAGATGTTCAGATGAATGGCACCCTGTTTAAGATGGTAGGTACTATTATTGTTAGCTGTGGTGATGAAATCATATTAACAATATACTTATCTATCACATACCTCTGGAACAACACTTCATCTTAACATAGTAAAAGTATAGAACTTGAACGCTATTTTATAATAGTAATTTTTTTTTGAAAAGGGAAAATTACCATTAAAATACGGCAGAAGTAACGGGAAAATGTACAATGTAGCACCAACAGCATGACAATATCTGTAGAAATGTGCAATGCAGCATCAAAAATTCCAAAGCATGTCAATTTGTGGCCAAGAATTAGGGTCGTCTGTAACCACCCTGAACTAGAAACGCTACTGTACTATCTTTCCTCGTCTTTCTCTGGAGGGAAAGACTAACAATAATTTTGGCAGATGCTAATCAGGCTTTTACTGCATTACCACCTTCTCAAAATGTTACATCAGGCGTCAGGGTAACTACATCTTCTCCTAGAAATTATATACGTTACCTACCTGATCCGTTATGAACATGAAACAATTGCATTTTTACATTACATCCCCAGAATACCACTTCCTGGCTCAAGGATCAGCAAAATATTGCCACTGAAATGGATCAGGTAGTTACTATAGTTAGCAGTTAGTTGAAATTATTAACATATGGATATCTAGGAAAATAATAGTCTCTGACACGAGATGCACCATCTCTGGCCAATATCCCTTCAAGATCTCCCATAATTCTGGCTAACCATACTTCTAAGTTTCTTTGAACTTCTTTGAAGTTGCTCCTGATGGTGTCCAAGGACCGTCTTATGGCAAACTTTGTCTCAACTCCTAGCTCATCCCCGATAAAACTAGTATATATCTCGGTTTGCAATGACAGCAGCTTCTTCCCAGTTTCTGAAGCACGTTGCTGGAGTTGAAATGCTTCAAGCAGAAACTCTGTCTGTCTTTGTGATCGGAACTCAGGACTCAGTGCAGGTTCACTTGGATCACTAGCTTGCTGCAGGAACCAAGTTCGATTTACAACCATGTACCTCAAAATTATTCTCAAGCATAAGAAGTTGCATAGAAGAAAACAATTAAGACCCTACAGAACCAGAAAGGCACTATAGATAAGAATGGATTCTTTCTTTTTCTCGTGGAAATCTAGATTCTTATTCCTCAACTTTTCAGCTTTGTGCGAGTGTTGAGGGGTGTGGTGGAGAGACAGTGGGGTTGGATATTTTGTGAAAAGATTAAATCCAACTTCTAATTCTATTAATTTGCCTGCTAAAACTAAGACCGAATCGTTCACAACTACGTTGAGGTTCCTCAGGAACTACTTAGACAGGCAAAAATATTTTGTGCTAATTTTCAAGTAGCACTGCTAAGAAAAATGGTTTGATCACCTATTGTTTGAGGTATACTATAAAAGCAGTCAAAGATCAAACAAGTTTTCCAAACAAGACAAAACCTAAGAATCAAGCAAGCAAGCAACAAGAAGCATAATGTAGCAATTATATCAGTGCTTAGTATTACCATCCTTCTGCAGAGGTCGTCAACCTTTCCAGCAAGGTCTTGATACCTCTTAGCTTGCTTCCTCATTGACGATGCTACCTTTGATGAATTGCTTTTGCCAACTTTTTCCAAATTCAATAATTCTTCTTCAAGCAATTTTAACTTGGATGGAACTCCTGTCGATTCACCATCTACCTTCCATGGGGACTCCCTCCTACAAAAGGAATAAAGGCTTTGTTTCTTAGATGCTGAGAACTGAGCACTTAAAAGTGTTTAAACTTTGAGGTTTCCTTCATCTTGTGTGTTAAATGCCAGAGTGCAGAATTTACCTCGCTACAAAATGTTTCACATGATGCAGGGGCTCAGGGGTATCATATTGTACATCCTGCATGGATGAGTAATTTTGAGATGTAAGAATAATCTCTCAGAGAGTGAAGTAAGCAACGGAATACAGAACAGCATATCATCAATGGCTACTCCTGTTTGTCAATAGTAGAGCATGCACAGCCACAATTTCTCCACAAAGACATGCAAAGCTTCCAGCACAAACTTAATAGAAATTTAATGGTACGAGACTTAAAAACAACAAAATAATATGACCCAAGAATAAAGGAAATAAAATCAGCCTCAACCCATATCTGCTTGCTATGCAATCCTTCTTAATTTCTCTATTTGTTCCCCCACCTATGACATAAGGACAAGATACAGATCAACCAAACACGCAAAACTTGAATCTCCACAAAATACGTACTCATCAAACAATGCCAAACAGAAGGTTCTCACAACCACACAAATATCTCAATCTCAAATCTTGTTTCTAGAACAACTCTAAATCTAAGTGAGTGAGTATTGCTACAGGTACCGATTTTTCATATTTGAATTAGTTGAAGAGAACATTTTAGGAAGACCCATGAGCCATGACACACAAAATTATTATGCAATGTGATATTAGTCATATAACTGACATCAAAAGCCTTATAAGGTATGAGTGAAGCTTTTGATTTCATTTGTTAGGTTTTTGGCATCTGTTATTAGGTTTCTGGTATCAGTAAATTGGCCTTCTAATGTTTATTATCTGCTTTTTGGAACCCTACTAATGCTACTTTTTTTGATAAAAGTTATTACGCTTTTTGTATCAATTTTGTCCATAAATGTTGAATAAGTACTTGTAGGTTTATCATTATCCAATCGGAATATGACAGGCACACCACATGAATGATTGAAGGAGGATGAATAAATACGAAATAACAATAGCCAATATTATGAAAAAGGAAAAAGAATATCAAAGATAAAGTATATAGAGCATAAAGATTCTTTACACAGTTCATAACCAAAAAAATGATTTCCATTTAGAGCTGGAAATCCCATAGCCATGGGGATCATATTCATACTCCCACAACAGAAACACAGAGTCATTCATTTATCAGCATACCAAACAACTTGGGCAGCTACTACTAATATTTTCACCATATTCATAACACCACTTATTTTAAGCAACATTTTATTTTATTTTTCCATTTACAAGGAAGACATAAACCTCTTAATATTGGTAAATTTACTCATCTTGGAGACTCATAGAGCCACACCATTGAATGCCCACCAATTATGCATTAAGCTATAATGCGCTTCGAACATTAAATTTAGTACTTTAGGCCTGTGTGGTCAGAAAAACCTCCACCGCAGGTAGATAACCTCACCTCCCCAACCAAAAAAAGTGTCTAAATTTAGCATCCTATTGTCACACCATGTCATAATGTCAAGTATCCGACACGGGTAAATACATGTTTTAAGCAAAGTCCCACAACACACAATTTCATCCAAATTCATTAAATTCTACTTAGAAATTACCAAATTCACCAAATTTAACGCAATGTACTAAAAATCACTGTAATAAAAATAAAATAAAAAAATAGAGATATCAATTCTTACCTGCCAAGGATTATTACTGGAACGCTCAGGCCAGAATTTGGAACCAGATGACATATAATCAGGATCAAACCCATCATATCCACTACCCAGTTGCCCAAACACCAAATTAACACCACCCACATTACCATTATCACCACCATCACCCTCACCATCACGGCCACCACTTCCGCCACCGTCATCGAAACCCGTAAAATCCTCGGACGATTCAGCAGCTTTGTGGCGGGACATGAAGTTGAGGAGCTCATCTCTCTCCCCAACCTCCCTCCTGAGCTCCTCAACTTCATTCACCAGCTGAGCTTCATTACTCTCAAGCTCAGCCACCCGGGCCCTCAACCGCGCGATCTCATCGGCGGAGTCGTCGAGGCGGCGGAGGAGGCGGCGCTCGTCCTGCTGCCAGGCGTTCCGGTGGGTGGCGAAGATCTCCACCACCCGAGCATTCGCCTTCGAATCCTCCTGCCGCCTCGACCGCAGCCCGGCCAGCTCCTCCTCCGCCTTACGGAGGCGCCGGCAGAGGTAGTGGTTTCGGGACTGCAGGGTGGGGAGGAGAGAGAGTGTAGATTTGGGAAGAAGAGACAGGAACACTGCGAAACCCACCCCTAAGTAAGTTGAGTAGAGGTGGGTTTGCTGTACTTGGGTTTGGGTTTGGGTTTGGGTTTGTTGTGGTTCAGTTTCGTTTCTAACTTCGCCAATGTCTCTCACCTCTGGTTCTTCCACCAGTGGTAGTGGTACTACTGCCGCCATTGATGGAGGAGTAGTTTGAAATGGATAGATGGTGGGTTAAGTTGGTGTTGTAAGAAAGAAAGAGTGAAAGTGATGAGATTGGGAAATGTGAAGGGTTCGGCTTTTAGCGATTTCTTTTCTTCTTTGTTGTTGTTGTTGTTGTGATTTGGATTTTGGGATTTTGTATCAGCTTTTTGAGCATAAAAAAGGGTTGGCCATATCCGTTGGTTCTGTTGTGTGCTTGAGCTCTGGGGAGAGTGATACTGTGGAGTATTTTTTTGTGGTTGGTTTGGTGTTGTGTTGGCTTTTTGGCTGACATGAGTTGAGCTTAACCGTGGGTTCCCACCCCCTTTTGGTATATCGCATCACATCCTATAGTGAACCCCTCCCCCACTCCATTATTGTGGGTAGACTAGTAGGTGTAGGTCTCGTGTAAGACAAAAATATTTTTTAAAACCAAATATTTTACCTCAATCATGGTAAATTTGTTTTACCTTAGATGTTAGGGCTGGCCATGGCCGTGCTGGACCGGCTCCTGTGCCACGCCGGTGTATCTGAAATTTATTGAGGCCTCGCCTGGACCTGGGCCCACCCAATACATGTCGTGCAACCTATTCTCAAAAACGGTCTATGGCCCATCGTGCCTTGTTTCTTGCCAACGCGTCGTGCCTTTACAAAATTTTCAAATTTTATATTAAAATATTATTTTTTTTGCCATGTTGTGCTTGTCCGTGCCGAGTCACGCGATTTTCATGAAATCGTGGCCCGGCACGGCCCACAGCCCACCACATTGAGGTCGTGCTGGGTCATGCATGCCTAGGGTGGGCTCGTGCCGTGCCCGTGCCAAATTCATGCCGGGCCGTACCGCTCGTGGACCAACCCGACCCATGGCCAGCTCTAATCTTAGTTTTGGTGTCATGGTAAAGCTGGTCATGGGCCGTGTTTGGGCAATGTTCATGGCGTGTCCACGGGCTAATTAATGTAAAAAGCACGGCTTGTACCCAGCCTAGAAGGCCTCATGTCATGCTAACTTTTTCTAAGATTAGGTATCTAACTGTCTCATGCCTCGTGACTAACCGTATTCAGTTAATGTTTTGGCTACTTTTGAAATTAAAAAGTACGTACTATGTAATAAAAAAGAAATCAAGCTGAACGTTCAACATTGTGAGTTTTCCTCACAACCTTGACACGGGCCCAGCACAAGGGACGACCCACCAACCATCGTGATGGTTCGTGCCTCCTTCTAGCTCGAGTCAGATCGGTCGTGCCTCGTGCTTGCCCTGTCCCATGGCCAACTTTAGTCATGGGTAATGAGAGTTGAAGAGGTGGCGACATAAATGTGAATTTGTCGTCATCATCCAGTTGTTGGTTTGGTTTATACTCTCTCTGTCATTAAATAATTTTTCCAGATGTTTTATGCACACATACCAAGGATGAGGCAAAATTACTATCTACCCATTTCTATTCACATCTTTTTAAGTGGGAATAAATATAAGTATGGTTACTTTTGTAAAATTTGTGACAATTTAAGGCAAAAAAAAAAAAAGAAGGAGTGAAAAGTTTATTCATGGACGACGTACCAAAGAGAAAACTGAAAAGTTTATTCAAGGACGGAGGGAGTATCAATTTAGTCTAGTTTAGTTATGCAGCTCATTTTTACTTTGAACATAAGACTATTAAGGGCTTTGTCAAACTTAGTTGTTGTAATTGTTGTTAGCTGTTCTAATAGATGTAACTGTTTTAGTAGTCTTTGGCAGTTTGCGTAGTTGTTACTCCATTCGTTCTACTAAAATCTTTACGTTTTGACTTTGTACAGTCTTCAATATGACATTTTGATCATGAACAGTTGTACTTATTTAAACTCAAAAATTTATAAAAATTTGATATTTTGAGAATACTATATAAGATGAATGCAAAAATATTATTTTTACTTTGTAGATTATCATACTTTTTCACATATTATTGGTCAAAAATTGAAAAGTTTGACTTTGCAAAATCAAAACGTAAAGATTTCATTGGAACATATGGAGTAGTTCTTAGCTATTTAAGAGAGGAATGTTCGGTAACATACCTGTTTAGATTAGCAGAAAATTGTGTCAAATAAGGTAAAAAATTGTCCCAACCATTAACATATACCCCAAAAGGTAATTAGTTAGCATTGCAGGAATTACACCCCCACCCACTAACCTTACGCGTAAACACTAATTTACCAAATACTCAAAATTAATCCATAAGTTGTTAGATTTAGTCAAACTACTAAACTCGGTTGCCGAACGCAGTCTAATTCAAAATCTACTTCAAATTTGTTTAGTTGAAATGAATAAAGGCGGATAGTGCTTGCAAAGTGGACAACTAGTTTCTAATTGATGGGATTTAGGATCACACAACTATCTATATATTTTACACATATAGAATTATAGATTTGTCATGCTAAAACTTGATATTTTAACTCTTTTAAGTTTTATTTGTCATTCTTTAATATTATATCCTCCATCCCTTTCACTAAAATCTTTAAGTTTTGATTTTGCAAAGTCAAATATTTCAAACTTTGACCGTTAATATGTGAAAATGTATATGATTTGCAAGGTAAAAATACTATTATTGGATTCATTTTCAATATTTTTTTCAAAATATCATTTTTTTTTTCCCGGAAATTTCCTATGATACCTCTGTACTTTAATGAAATGCCTGTATCCAAAGTTTTGAAAATGTGTTTGGGGTACCCCTGAACTTTCAAGAAAGTAATCAGCATACCCACTAACCCAAAAAATGACTACAATGCCCTTGCAATGATGCATTTTTTGTGTAATGACTATGTTTGACTTTTATATTTCTCTCTTTGTTATATTAGTTGATGAAAAAATATATAAAAAAAAAGTTTAAAAATTTATACCCCAACTCTATTATTTGTTTTAAAAAAATAAAATTTTAAAAATAAATAAAAATAAACAAATATTTATAAAAAAAATTAAATTTTAGAAAATTTATTTTAATATTTCACCTTATTTTTTTTTCAATTTTCTATTATTTAACTTATTGTATAGATTTTCATTAAAACACAAAAATTTTAATATTTATTTTCAAATTTAGAACTTTATTTTTATTTATTTTTTAGAATATATATATTTTTTAATTTTTCTATGTTTTGATTTTTTTATCAATTAATATTATAAAAGAGCGAGAAATATAAAAGTCAACCATAGTCATTACACAAAAAAAAAACGCATCGCAAGGGCATTATAGTCATTTTATGGCTTAGTGGGTACAGGGGTACCCCAGAAAATTTTCGTTTTTTTTTATAAGTTCTCAAGTTTATATGAGTACAATTATTCATGGTCAAAGTATCGTTTTAGAGACCGTGCAAAGACAAAGCATAAGAATTTTAGTGAAACGGAAGGAATAGCTCGAAATTGGACGATGTGAACATCATAATGCTCATGATATTATAAAGCAAAATATAAGAAACTTGGTAAGTACCTTACTTTTTTTTTATTTTATTTTTTATTGGTCCATAGGAGGCGCAAAGGTCAATACAGTACAATTACATACAACAAGGGGGGAGGGGAATCAAATGTGGGACCTAATGTACCTTACTTCTTTCTCCTTCTCTTAATAGAATGTTTGTATGCCCTTCATCTCTTATTAAGATTATTGTCACTTTCTATCGGCTTCTTTTGCTACATCTCTTGTGCTTATCAAGTCTTAATATATGCTTTCCATTTATAGTACCCATTCACTTGCTAAATGGACAGAAACAAGTAGTGCTCACATTTCTCTAGCTCCTTCTTTATTTGAATGTAGTCATGGGTACATCAAAGTACCCATGTTTTTCTGAACCAATTGTGCAATGAAGTACTCCTAATAGGTCATCATCACTCTCTTGCTCTTCCCCATTTATTGCTTTTTGGTGGATGGTGGTTGTTATATGGTTGTTGGACCACCATGAAAGTAAAAAATCAAGAGCAATGTCTTTGTAAAAGCCAAAAGCCAAAAGCCAAAATCCACCTTATTACTTTACATTATTAATTGATGTTTATGGAGTCTTTGCATCTTAAATAAGAACTATTATAATTTGGAATGTTTCAACATTAAAAGATTCGGTTTTCCCATGAATTAGAATTTTGGATGAATGCTAAATTAAATTTTTACTACAACAAATAATCACTTGCATTATTAGAGTATTCTGTCTACGGAGTATATAAAATTTTCAACATTAAAAGGTTCGTTTTTCCCATGAATTAGAATTTTGGATGAATGCTAAATTAAATTTTTACTACAACAAATGATCACTTGCATTATTAGAGTATTCTGTCTACGGAGTATATAAAATTTTCGTGGCAAAATCACTTGGTCATGAGAATTTTTTTTCACGAGCTGTTGTAGCTTATGAGGGTGTGGCAATATGGTCAGTCATAAAAAAAGGGCTCTAGTGGCTATAACTATAACTATAGCTACGCTTGTACTAGTGGCAAGCCATGAAGTAAATTACTCTTAATTGCCAACCATTGTAATTTAGGCTACTCACCACAAATTATTTTGATTTTTTTTATTATGTCTATCTAATGTCATATTTAGGTGATACAATAAGCATGTTATAACTATTGGTTGTGACTGGTGGGTTATTTGGTCATAATTATATAAAGTTTAGTTTCTTTTCAAATTGGTCATGACTATTATGTGCATATAACATTAATCAATTAACAGTTGAAATAGCCTAATCATAGCAGCTAAGATCATCCTATTATAGAGAATAGGTCTACATTTCGATGGACGACAATCACCAAAGAGGTTTTGATAAATATTTGTAGTAACAATCTTTCCAATGTCGAATATTCAAGCTTCAGAATGAGAAATTTCCTGTATCTATAAAAAAATGGGCCGTCAAGCCCGAGTACTTGAAAAAAGGTCCAGCCCATGTAAACGCAAGTCAAAATTTGGGCCGACAAACCCGATTGAAATCCAAAATCGCTCACTAATAATTAAACAAAATCTCACCGATATTATGAAATTCAATGCCTTTCCAAATTTCCCTTCCCACAAGAGCAAAGTTTTACAAACAAGACCTTAAATTTAAAACGGCAAAAATGCAGTAAAATCACGGGGTCACAACAAATTTTGAAGTTCCAACAAATTTGAAGTTCAAAAAAACCCCAATTTGCTACTCAAACGAACAGCAAACAAACAAACAGAACAAAAGGAAACCTCCAAATCAAGCATTTCAACATTTTTATTACTGCCCAGGTGAGTCACTGGCTCAGCTTCAGCTTCAATTTTTTCGCAAATTTCTGAAAAAATTATGAACTGGGTTTTCTTTAGAGTTCAATTGGTGCAATTGGGTTTGGCTTAATTTTAAGTTTTTGTGATGTTCTCCCTATTTTTCAGGGCTGTTATTGGATGAATGTTGTGTTGGTGTTGGTGTTGAGCAGAAATTTCAACTGATTGATTGGTGGGCATGTCTATCCTCAGCAGATTTTTTCATAACAAAAGGCCCCCAGATGGGTTGCTTGAATTTGTTGATAGAGTTTATGGTGAGAAATTGCTTTCTTTAATGTGTATTTAGCTCTTATTGTGTTACACTTCGGTGCTTTTTTGCTAAGTTTGTGAAAATGTCCAATGCTCGTTTAGAAGTGGGAATTATTTGCTGTGATTGTTGTTTAATTTCAATTTTCAACCGTTGCCAATTAAGTGTTGTGCTGCTTTATGATTGAATGATTTGAAAAATTCCCTGTCCATTCCATTCTTGGTAAAATTGCAGAAGCAAATTAGGCATAATTTGGGGGAACTTCTGTTGTGCATTCTCCATTTCTTCTTATTTTCCCTTTTTGCTATCTTGCCTTGCAGTCTTTGATTCTTGTTTTTCTACGGACGTTTTGCGGGATGGAGTATACCAAATGTATCTGCATGAGGTTGTAAATGAATTGCATGAAGCATTTCCTCATTCCTCATTTCTTGCTTTCAACTTCCGGGAAGGCCAGAAGCGTAGTCAGTTTGCTGAGATATTGTGTGACTATGATGTTATGGTATTGGACTATCCTAGACAATATGAGGGCTGCCCTGTATTACCCTTGTCGTTGGTACATCACTTCCTTCGTGTTTCAGACAGTTGGCTTTCTGGGCGTAATCAGCATAATATTATATTGCTGCATTGCGAGAGAGGGGGTTGGCCACTACTGGCATTTCTTTTGGCTAGTTTCTTAATTTTCAGAAAATTGCATAATGGTGAAAAGAAGACACTTGAAATGGTCCACCGGGAGGCACCAAAAGGACTTTTAAAGCTGTTATCTCCCTTAAATCCATTTGCATCTCAGCTTCGCTATCTTCAATATATTGCAAGAAGGAATTTATCTCCAGAGTGGCCACCCCCTGAGCGGACACTTTCGCTGGATTGTCTTATTCTTCGAGGAATCCCTAGCTACGATAACCATAAAGGCTGCAGGCCTGCCATCCGTATCTTTGGTAGAAATCTCCGTAGTAAGGGTGGACTATCGACTCAGATGCTGTTCTCTATGTCCAACAAGAAAAAGAGCCTGAGACATTATCAGCAGGTTTGTGCGTGTACCATGTAGGTAAGGTTTACTTTCTTTCTATTGCCATCTGCTTTTCTAATACGGATGATATCCTACTGCAGGCAGATTCTGATGTGATTAAGATTGATGTACAGTGTGTGGTGCAAGGGGATGTTGTACTTGAATGTGTACATCTAGACTTGGACCTAGAAAGAGAGGTCATGATGTTCAGAATAATGTTCAACACTGCTTTTATTAGGTCAAACATTTTAATGCTGAACTGTGATAACTTGGATATTCTTTGGGATGCCAAGGAGCGATATCCAAAAGGTTTCCGAGCCGAGGTGCGTGTTCTTGATTAAATTGCTCAATTCCTGATAAGATATGTTCTTGGTTATGTTGATGTTTTATTTGAATCTTTAGGTACTATTTGGTGAAGCTGAGAAATTGTCTCCCTTGAAAGAACCAACTATAGTTTTGAACGGTGAAGAAAGGGGTGGATTACCTATTGAAGCCTTTTCAAGGGTTCAGGAACTGTTCAGCGGTGCAGAGTGGGTCGATAATAATGATGATGCTACTTTATGGTTGCTCAAGCAACTTTCTGTGTTACAAAGTAGAATGAGTTCAAACACATCACCTGCTGATTCAGAAGAGGCATCTAGCATTGCTGATAGTTCATCAGATTATATGGAGCCTGAAAACTTCTATGAGTCATCAAACAACAGTGTAGCAGGAATAAGTTTTCTTGATGACCCCTTGTCTCAGGATTCTGCATCAGATGAAGTATCCGACGTCATATCCAATCCCCCTGGAGAAAGAAATTCATTGAGATACAATGTCGATTCAACACATACTTTTGAAGATGAAGGTTTGCATGAAGTGAACACTAAATTGGACAATGTTGCACGAGTAGATGTTGATCCCTCACAAGAATCTCATGTTAGTGTTAGCAAAAATGCAATGCCTCCTACTGTTATGCCTGTAATGAATAAGTCTGAAGTGGGACCAACTTTAGCATCACCTCCTCCGCCCCCTCCCCCTCCTCCCCTTTCTATCAAATCAAATGCAGCTTTTCAATCACCTCCACCTCCACCTCCTCCACCACCTCCACCTCCAGCTCTCTATATGAGTTCAAATGGAGAACCCTGCCAGCCAAGCCAATCGGCTGACCGTAGCATCTCTGGTAATAGTTCTTCAATTAAGTCATCCATGAATCCACCGCCACCACCACCACCACCACCTCCTCCCCCTTTTGGTGCTACAGCTAACAATAATTCAGCTGCTCCACCCCCTCCCTCGCCGTTGCCACCTTCAGTGATAACTAATAATTCAGTCAATCAGGTTGTGGTTTCTGCCCCTCCTCCTCCTCCACCTCCACCTCCACCTCCACGACTTGGATTTGATTATTCTACAAGGGCATCTCCACCTCCACCACCCCCACCACCACCTCCTCCACCTGTTCTAGGTAATTCTGCTAAGGCATATGCCCCTCCCCCTCCACCGCCACCTCCCCCACCTGGTCAGGGTAGTTCTGCAAAGTCATGTGTCCCTCCTCCCCCTCCCCCTCCCCCTCCACCCCCGCCTCCACCACCCAGTCTAGGTAATTCTGCAAAGGCATATACTCCTGCCCCTCCACCCCCTCCGCCTGGTGTAGGTA